>CAUYQG010088756.1:0-64660 GCA_963574415.1 Tarsius wallacei | reverse complement strand
AAACTGAGTATCACATGTTCTCACTCATATAGTAGACCTTGATCATCCAATGTATTACCACAAGAAAATGACTGACAGTGGTGGGAAACGATGGGGGGGTGGGAGGGATAGGGGAAGGGATTAATGGCAGTAAATACCTGTTTGGGGATGGGGGACACTTCTTATCAACAAGGGTGCCTGAACGAGACATATTTGTGTACCTAACCCTTAACTGTACCCCTCAATATCACAATAAAAAAATATTGCATATATTAAATAAATAAATAAATAAAAACTGCCATCTGGCAAAAAAAAAAGAAAGAAAGAAAGAAAGAAAGAAAGAAAGAAAGAAAGAAAGAAAGAAACAGTGAGCAGTTTATCTTCTATAATGTTTTCTATACAAACTACATAAAACACCTGTTTCAATGAAAGCAGTCTACCTTTCCATTCTCGATTTTGTCATCAATATAAGTCAATTCTTTCCATCTGTTTCTTTTCTTTTCTTTCCTTTAATTTGAGGGCACTGAGTTCAGTGGAAAAGGTATATCCTTTTATTTGTAAAACTTAGGCCCAAGATTATTATGTCAAAGGTATTCATATAAGTAATTATTGAATGTTTATAGCATTATTGAAGAAGTGTAAAATAAAGGTATCAAAAAATCAAATCAGGAGTAGTTATATGAAAGTCTTCTAAACAAATGCAATGTATGAATAGAACATTACTGACAACAATCTTTCGGGTCACTACACATTTAAATGAAACTTACTTTTTTCTTACTCTATAATATTCTATATGACCATAATTATTTGATCTACCACTACTGAAGGACAGTCATATAATTTCTACATCTTGGTTATAACAGACAATGCTATAATATGACTTTCGTACATTTTTAATATAAAATCATTGCACCTTCTGGTGCTATTAAATCTGAGTAATTTCTTCAAAGTGGGATTCCTGGGTCAAAGACTACGTGGAATTTTCACTTAAATAAAATTTCCATTGCATAAAATGTTGTGCTACTTAGCATTTAACAAATAATGTGATTGAGTAATAATATCTTTGTCTCTTATCCAACAATTGATCAGAACCTTTTATTTAAATAATTGTCAATCTAATGAATATGTGAAAATGGCAACATTACTTTGGTTGTCTTATCGTGTTAGGTTATTTTTCATACAACCAGAATATTTGTTAACAGGTCATTTTGATGTCTTTTTATGGATTTACTTGCTACTGTCATGTAATCATTTGTCTATGGAAAACTGGGTAAGAGAGCTATCTTTCTGTTTTGTTAAATAATTTAGATGGTTTTTCATATCACTGGTATAAAATGATTACTCTCTTACATGTGTTGCAAATATTGTCTCAAATATTTATCTTTTAATTTTACATTTTCATTGTATTTTTTCTCATGAAAATTTATTCATGTAAAATTTAAAAGTATTTGCTGTGCAAATTAGAGCTTAATAGGTATTTTCTTACAAAATAGTCACTTACATTGGTACTTTTAAAAATAATTATTTTTTTTCTAAATTTTTATTTATATAAATACATGTGTACACACACATATATAGAGCATCAATTTCTTTTTAGTAACTATGATATATTTTTAAACTTAATATGTTTTAAAACTTAATTCCTCCTAATATTTTGCCATTTTCAGATTTTCTTCTGAAATATTTCTTTAATAAATATTAAAATTATTTTGTAAGATTTTTTCTTAATTTCTTCATTTGAATTGTCATTGAGATAGTAAATATATACTGTTTACATTTTTTATCCTTAAGTATTGTATTTTTTTTACTTTATCCTTCTTTCTTTAGTCAGTCATGAGAAACTCAATTTTATCAGTCTGTGCTGTCATGTTTTGATTTTATTCATTCTTCTTGCTTTTTTTGTTTTATAATTTAAACTTTATCATTACTCATTTCTTCCTCCTGTCTTTTTTGTTTATTTTGTGATTATTTATTCTCTAAATTTTAGGCTAATTACAGTTTAAGGCAAATTCATTCTTCTTTGGTAATTATAAGTGTACCTAAACATGCATTGTCCTCTATAGTGATCTTTCAGGTTACTATATATATTTAAATAAAACATTGTTTCCTAGTAATTTCTCTTCATTATTTCCATTCTTTCTTTATTTTTTATTTCTTTATTTATTTTTGAGTCAATATCTCACTCTTTTGCCCACACTGAAGTGCAGTGACAAAATAACTATTCACCACAACCTTTACTTTCTTGGCTCAGGCAATCCTTCTGCCTCAGCCTCCTGGCAGCTGGGACTACAGGCATGTACCACACACTTGGTTAATTTTTTGTTCAGAACAGGTCTCATTATGTTGCTTAAACTGCTCTTGAACTTTTGGACTCAAGCAATCCTCCCATCTCGGCTTCTCAAAACGCTGGGATTATAGGCATGGGCCACTGCATCCGGCTCACTTCATTATTTCAAATTAACTTCCAGTTTTATTCAAAAAATTAGCCAGGCATGGTGGTGCACACCTATAGTCCCAGCTGCTCAGGAAGTTGAGGAGGAAGGACCGTCTGAAACCAGGACATTGAGGCTGTGGTGAGCCGTGATTGTGCCACTGCCCTTCAGTCTAGGCAACAGAATGCGATCCTGAATCAAAAAAATAAAAAGAAGAAAAATTTGTTTTAAAAAGAGAGAGAGAGAGAGAGAGAGAGAGGAAACATGGATGGCCACAGAGCTGTCATCTCGCAGAAATTAATATCTTTTTTTATAAATTAATCATTTATTTTGCAAAATAAATGCTTACCATCAAATATGTTATAGCATGTGAAGTAGTGCCATTCAATTAAGGGCTAATAAATCATTCATTCATTCATCCCACAATACATATTCAGGACCTAATCGTTACACAATGCTACAATGCTAGAGAAAGACACTAAAGGCATAAAATTTAAAAAAATTAAGTCTTAGCCAGACACAGTGGCATGTACCTATTGTCCCAGCTACTCAGGAGTCTGAGGCAGAAGGATTGCTTTAGTTCGGAAGTTCAAGTTGAGCCTGGACAACATCGAAAGTCCTTCATCTCAAGAAAGAAAGAAAAAGAGAGCAAGAAGCAGAGAGACACGGGAAGCGACGGAGGGAGGGAAAAGAAAAATTAAATCTCTTGCTTACTGTCTAGAAATTAAATACAGAATTCATCATGAACTAAATTTCAGTATACTAGAAAGGGTGGTTTGACAAAGAAGATTTATACCTATGTTACAGAAGATTTGAGAAAAGATTGTATGCAAAAAACGGTAATAGGATAGAAAAAGATTTGTCTACGATGAGGCTGTGGAGTGAATCATCCAAGTTTCACAAAATATTAGAAATCTAGAAGGGAGTTTGAGATTACGAGGGAAAGTAAGAGGAAGGCTACAGAACAGAGTGGAGACAGATCACAAAGAAGTCAGGCACAGGACTCCTAGGAGTTTTTAAACACATGGGCTGTCCTGATACAGATTTCTTCTTACCTTTTAAACGCCTTTTGGATCTTTTCTAGCAATGTTTTTCTACAACTAGTCCATTTTAATCACACATAAGTTTATTCTAACCATAAACAATTTTCACTAATTTTTCTTCCCCATCTTAATCTTCTGATTTCGATCTTCTTTAATAACTTGCTTAAATATGCCTATCTAAACATGCATATAAATGTTGTAACGAAAGCTAAGTAGTAACTTTGACTTTGACTAAGTCCATCTTATATCTTTATGCTTACAAAGATGTCCAATGTCTGTCTACTAAATTCAAAGGTACAATGAACTACCCTGAAACGAGGTTGCCTGCTTTCTCATCTCAGTTTTACAACAGTCTGTACCAATTTTAAAAATCCATTTAATTATGTTAGCTGCTGTCTTCCTCGCCTTAAAAATGGAGATACCATTCACACTTGTTAAATTAAATATGATTAATAGATATGTTTTGGAAAATATAACTTGTTAACTAAAGTAATGTAAATTTGTATTCTTTTCTTAGAAGCCACTGAAATAGTATATTTCCTAATTTTCCAGCAGATTCTTTCCAACTCAGCTTTCTGAGACAGTGTCTATTCTGTCTTCTCACCAACTGCTCCTTCAGTAGTTCTTTAAGCTGTTCTTATTTCAAGTACTAATGCTGCCAATTTTGTTTTCCTTCTAATAATCCTACGTCCTATTAATCATATCAATGCGCCATCAATATTTTCTAGTCTTCACACATTATCATAGATGGGTTATTTTCTCCACCTGTTTCCCTGCATCGCCAACATAGTATCTCTCTGAGTCCAAAAGATCACACCTGTGAAGTTTGGAAAGCATCCAGTGAACTATGTAGAATTTTAAATTACATTATCTCTAATTTAGCTCCTTTAGATATGGTATCAGTGGAGTCAAGTATTCTAGTCCATTGATTTTTCACTCAATATTTACATTTACTCCTCCATAACATTTTTCATTTCATGACTTAATCAATCCTGCTAGGTGTATTTGTCCTTTTAAAAATAACGCATATTTTTGAACTGATGAGTTTTTCCTCTTAGTTCACATTTGTGCAACTTTAAAGCAACAGTAGACACATTATTCCAAATTTTAACAAGTTGGATGAGGTTGTTAATTACTATATATATAAAATTACTGTCTTAATTATAATAAGATATATCGGCTTTTTTAACTATGGAGAATTAAGTAGAACATTGTGGAAAGAAATGGTTATGCCTCAAAGGTGTTTTGCATATATTTTCTGAAGACGTATACTCTTATTAGTTACAATTTCATTCTATTTTTTTTTTTTTGAGTGAGAGTATCACTGTCTGTTGCCCAGGCTGGAGTACAGCAGCACACTCATGACCACCATAGCCTCGACCTGCTTGTCTCAGGCACTCCTTCCACCGCAGCCTTCCAGATAGCTGGAACCACAGGTGCATGCCACCATGCCTGGCTAAGTTTTTTGATTTATTGTAGAGACAAGGTCTCGTCAAATTGCCCAGGCTGATCTCGAACCCCTGGGCTCAGGCAATCCTCTCGCTTCCACTTCCCAAAGTACTGGGATTACAGGCATGAGCCACCGCACTCAGCTACAATTTTATTTTAAATGCAGTGAGAAGGAAATGCACATCAATACAATATCTTTATAAAATTTAGATTCCCAAGCTTATTTCTTTTCTGAAAATTGGTATTGCACTGTTGAATCTTACCAAAAAGAATGGCATGAATTAAGATCTTAAAGCATAAAAAATTATGAGATAATTAATTTTAATCTCATTATATAAATTATGAGACTGGTGCACAGATGGACTCATGTATTATCCAATATCACCTTTCTGATCACTTTTGCACTCTTTTTTGCTCTGTACTGGCACTATTTAAGATACAAATCTCTCCATCATTTTTCTCTAAACTTTCCATTAAATATAAAGATATTCCTAGTTTTGTGAATCTTCTATGCAATTTTCCTTTCATTGATAGTTTTGGATAAACTGATCAAGATCTGCTAACTTCAATCTGCCTGTTTTATATATCTGGTAAGTAGTTTTCCTTCTAACACACTTAAAAACTTTGGGAAACTGGAACTCTAATGAAAAACAGAAAAATGAAACTTGTTTTTAAGTAACCCATAACAACTATCTTATTAATACACTAGAAAATTGATCTGAGATTTGGTAATAATGTAGTTTTGATTCATGTACATCTTTTGGGAACTTACATGAACAAAGTCTCCTTGCTGTTTTATTATTACTAAGTTAATTACCATTATAAGCTAGTATACTCATTTATAGTTATTCTTTTCTTTTTCAAAATATGGCCTATTTTCAGTACAATATTCAGTAGAGAAAAACTTCTTCTCTACTGAAATCAGTTCTTATACTTTGACTCAAATCTCAATGTAGAATAGTTTCAACATATTGCATTCCCAGAGTCCCCAGATTCTCACAACTATATAGGACTGTTTTCTAGTGTTACAACCTTTAAAACTGAGTATGTGTTGTATTTGCAGTTGGGAGAAGGTAGTGAGGAGGAGGGGAACAAAACGAGGGTGAAGAACACTTGACAGTTGCTTGGTACAAAGAAAGGGTGCAAATACTACCTCATTTCAGGGGTTAAGGTATGTGGGTGATGCTTCTAGAACAACTCCAGGTCTGTACTTCCCACCTCTCTGAAGAGGTACTGCCAGCTCTCCCTATAGGTGAGTTCAGCACCTGTTGATTCAACCAACCATGGATCAAAAATATTTGTTGAAATAATTGTACCTGTACTAAACCTGTACAGACTTTTTTCTTGTGATTATGCCCTAAGCAATACAATATAACAACTATTTCCATAGTATTTACATTGTTTTAAGTATTATAAGTAGTTGGTAGATGACTTGAAGTACAAGAGAGGGTGTGCATAGTTTATATGCAAATACTATACCAAGAACTTCATGGATTTTGCATCTAAGGGAGGTCCTGAGCCAATCCTCCATGGATACAGAGGGCAACTGTATTTTTTGTATGGTTTTAGGCATTTTTCTTAGGTTTCCTCAAGAGCAGGTACATCAGCCATGGAAGATTTTGCCAGTTGAAGGTCAATTGTAGATTTTTTAAAAAGGGACAAGTACTGAGTTTTTCATGAGGCAAAATGCTTTTAATTTAAAGTAATGTGACTTTTCTGAGAAATCATCCTATTACTTTTATAGCATTAAAAATACCACTTTTGAAATACGTTTTCTCAGGGAATTATGGTTTGTTATCTTATGTCAGGCACTAGAGGTTTAAATTTTATAGATGATATAACAAAAAAATCATAAAACCACTATGCTAGATCTTTATAATTTGTATGATTTTAAAATTGTATCTCTGGATAATAATAATAAGCCTAACAGGATTTGTGGGGCTATGGGTAAGAATTTTGTGTGGGACCCTGCTAATATATTTATAAACAATCTGAGTAAGTAACCAAATCAGTTTGCATGCTGCTTTTTAACAGCCCAATTTCATGTAGTACCATGATAGAAAGACTGTTCTGGCAAGTGGAAGTGATTTGCTTACAAAGTTGTCTTCTGGGAACCAGCACAAAGTATCATGCCCAAAGATAACCACAGCTATGAGTCTTGGAAATTTGATGGGCATCTGATCAACCTCATCTATAGTGGAACAGAAGAGAAGAAGGGGGTGGGGCTGGAGTGGGTCCAGAACAGTCTATAACTGTCATCCCTCGCTGATTCTAGGTTAACTTAGAAAAAATTTAGGTTGTCATCTACAGTGACCACAAAAAATTGGTTCTGGGTTCAGAGCACTCTTCAAGAGTGACACTGCTGGCTGGTCCTAGGCACTAAAGGAAAGTCTAGAAAATTACAAAAAAGTCACTTCAAAGTATAGGAGATCAGTTCTAAGTGGGTAGGTACAGACATTAAAATGTAATAACTTTTATCATTTCAATTTTCCAGAAAATATGCCATCTTTCAAAGGGTGTCCACCAGCCAAGTAAAGAATTCATTGTATAACACTTTCTAGTAAACAGCTGAATACACCTGCACAATACTTTTTTTTTTCCTTTGGCTCTTCATACACTAATAAGTTGTAGCTAATTTCTTTTAGCATTTCTAACAGTTATAATAATCAACAAACTCCCTCTTTATCAAAGAATTAAGTACAGGTTCTCCCCATTTGCTGACTAAAACTTTTGGGACAGAAAAATGTCAGAAGACAATATCTAGTTTTAGCAAAATGAGACTTCAAGCAGATATTTAAGTCTGAAGCCACTGCTCATCTGCTCCTCATAGATTTTGTATATTAAACCTTTCCCAGAGTTTAATTGGTATTAGAGAAATACCATCCATATACATATTAGAGATAATTCATACTACAAACTCACAATGTTATCCAGCAGTTTCTCCAGCCTGTTATACTAATGCATTTGTTTTAACTGTTTCCATTCCCTGGCTCATGAAATCACTTTGAGAGTTACTTTCTTTTAAGAACTGTACCTTCTTTTCTTTTCAAAGATGCCAAAACATATTTAAAAGTATGTGCTTTCTGTAATTAATTTTAGTCAGACATCTTGATAACATTTTCATATATATCATTCTATATTATTCCTATAAGTCCACAGAAGTAAAAACATGACAAAGATCTGATAGAGGTCACACTTTCAAGGATTTTTTTATTCACATAGAACATGTTAATAACTAAATTTGCATGTTATTAATATTCCTGAATAAAAATAGAAAGGAAAATTTTAAATTGTTTAAAAAAACTGTTTCCTATTGTAAATCACGGGTATTTCATCTGTAACCTAGTAAAATTTGCATACTAAGAAAGAGTATACTTATTTTATTTTGCATATTTTTAAAACTTTTTAAGGAACATCTCTATAAAATATTTTTAGAGACAACCTCGCAAGTATTTTGCTTGCCATTTTAATTCTAAATTATGCCTGACGAATCACTAGTTGACCTGACATGTCCCAACCAATTAACATTTAATATCCTCTTTAAGTGATGGACAATAAAGGTTTTTTTAAAAATATATATATATATTGGTCATTCAGATTGGCTTTAATGAGAGAAAAATGAAAACCATAAGGAATGCTTATCTGAAGATAAGTGGAATGGAGTCTTAACAATAATATGGTTAGAAAAAAATAGCATAGTTCTCTAAATGTTAAACACTGATTGTGATAAACATTATATGCCACCATCAGGGCTTATCTATTCAAGGTTTATGTCTTGTCTCACATGGCTCAAGTGAATACCATTTGGGCTGGAATAATTCCCTGCTGGTGGCTTCCCAGACTTCAAACTTTCTTTATTAGCATTTCCTCCTGTTCACCACACTTCAAATTGTGATCATAAAACACCATGTCTGTCAAGATGTTTGCCAATTTGAAAATCTTCACTGAGTCTCTCTGAGATAAAAATGTCATCTTTCTGCCCCTTCTAATGCCAATTTGCCTTTCCAATTCCAATCCTCTACTAAACATATAAACCTATGGGATTTACCACCCTTTTGGTGTCTCTTTGTTACCACCCTTTTGTTCTGCCTTCCTCTTTTCTACAGTGAAAGAAATGTGTACTTACTGCATTTGGGACAGCCAAACCATGCCCATCACTTGAGGCTAAGGTCTACTTTTTCCATATGAAATACAGTGCTTTATTATTGATCATGAATTTGTGGTTTACAGAGTAATCTCACAGGCAATCTCAATTACTTCATCTTATCCTCTCATCAAGCTGATGTAAAAAGACATTTTACAGATAAGGAAACTAAGGCTCAAAAAGTCCTTTCAGAACTGTCTGAATTCATGTTGCTCTTTTCTCTAACACTTGTGGCACAATGTCTATAATGTTTGTTAGTACAACCATTTGCCAATGGTTTTATTATTCTTTTATATATCTAAGCTATTTTTATTAAACATTCATTTAAAACCAATTTATTGAGATCTTATGATGTCTCAGGCATTTTTCTGGGCAGCTTGTATTAGTTTATTGCTGGTGTTTCTAAAAGGTTGGGAAGCTTCTTTAACCCAGGGATTACAAAGATTTATCTCCCTGACACTGCCTACTATAAGGCAATATACAACAAACATTTAAAGAAAGAATAAAGCAAAAGTAAACCATTACTTCATGAGGATACGTCTGAGCTTCTGACATGTTTCTTTAACTATATTACATACCATTTATTAACTCTAGTGTCCAAGGTACACAGTAAATAAAAAAAAAAACAGAAAATATCAATCTCTTTCAGGTCTTATTACCATAAATCATTAACCACAGCATTCCATTACTTTTAAAACTGAAGGCAATTTTTTTGGCCCTAAAATAATTATGCTGAACATTAAGCATCTTTTGAGAAGGCTAATTGAGAGAAAATGAAATACTGAGCTTCTATGTGATGTGACTACAACGATTAAGATGTGAAACTGTTGTCATTAGAGTCTCATTGAACATTAGCAGAATGAATCTTTGTACAAGCCTGTGTTTCTGTTATTTAAACACCTTGATTGCAGATCAAAATAAGTTGAAATTTAACTTTGGGAATGCACTTTTATCTTTTGGACACTTTAAGCTCAGATACAGTGATGTATTTTTCCCAGTATAGAACAAAAAGTTGCCTCTGACTGTGCCACTCATAGGAGATCAACAACTTGGTGAACAGAGGAATGTAAATTCTGTCCTCTGTTCAAGTGTGAGGAGCAGGACCCTGGCAATGCACGTCACCAGGTCTGCATTTGAAGATGAATTATGTGGCCATGCTCTTTCCTCCAGGCAAGAGGTTGCTAAAAGAACCAACGTACGACCTCAGACCTCTCCACAGAGTACACAAAGCTTGCTCTTTGGTTAGTGTTTGGGACCACCACTTTGCAAGGCCTTTGTTGTTTTAAACTTTTTCTGTTTGCTACAGAAAAAGCTTGACTCCTTTTCTTCCACTGAGTTAACTTACCTTTAGTGCAAAGCAGCAAGAACTAGATACACCACTGCTGTTGCTTCTGCAAAGCTCTGGCTAAAAACCTTAGGTGATAAGTTCTACCACAATTTTCCCCTCTGTGGTTTCTTTCAATACCCAGTGCTGCAGAATTTCAAGAATCCTATTATATAAGTAACATAATTTGCCATGTTAAACATGTGGCTCATTTTGTGATAGTTCCTCAGAGGCAAATATGAGAAGTAAAACATGTTCAAAAGGCTTAGTTTTTATAAGTGTAAAATAGGGGGCTGAGTGGATTTAGATTTGAATGGACCTCAGGCACAAAACAGAGGTCCCTTTTGATATAAAAGACTATAAAATTTTGTTCTACTTTTAGGATCTCCCGCTGCATTAGGGACTTCTCTCTCTAAGTGCCCTAGGGTAATCCAGTTAAGTCTAAGAAGGCTCAATATCAGAAATTTCGCCAATTACCATATAAAGGAAGGAGTTTCACTACACCAATTCTGTTCCTCTTCATGGTAAAATCTTGCAAAAAAGTAAAATGTTTCCCCACCCTATGCAAGCGAAATGAGTCTCTTTCGGGACCCTTGTGTTCTAAATTCTTTTATAAAAGGATCATCTTCATCATTCGGGGCAGCAGACCCAGTGAATCTCTAGCTATATAAGTGGAATTGTGTGTGTGTGTGTCTATATATGTATATATATTTATTTATATGGGAAGGAAGAGGAGGAATTAATACTGAATTTCCTTTTGCCTTTTTTTTTTATCTTTAGTGTGTAAGCATGTTTAACCCTCTGTGTTAATGTCTGCATTCAGACTAAAACCGCTTCCGCTAATGAAAACTCCAGTTTTTAGTTCTAGATTAAAGAATTATTTCAGCAATTAAGGATAATCATGATTTAAATAAAAATCAATCTGTTATCAAAAAGTGTTATTTCTTTTTTAAAAAATTATATTTTGTTTTAAAGATGTGGGGCACAATTCAGGATTAAGTATACAAGTGGACATCATACAGGTAAAGTTTGGGTCTCCCTTTGGTTCCCACTTTGCCTGGTTTGAGATCAAGTACATTTATTGATGTTGTGTCTCCCCTCCCCTCAAAACCCTTGCAGTATCCTGCTACTGCCAATACCTTTCTTGTAATATATATTTTTTTGAGTTGAAGTATCACTCTGTCACCCAGACTGGAATGCAGTGGCACGCTCCTTCCGCCTCAGCCTTCCAAGTAGCCGGAACTACAGGCGCGCACTCCCATGCCTGGCTAATTTTTTATTTATTGTAGAGACAAGGCCTCACCAGGTTGCTCAGGTGGGTCTTGAACCCATGGGCTCAGGCAATTCACTCATCTCGGACTCCCAAAGTGCTGGGATTACAGGCTGAGCCACCGAGCCCGGCATTTTCTTATAGTATTATGGTAAATGTTCAGGGTCCACTTATGAGTGAGAACATGTAGTACTCTGTTCTTTGTTTCTGTGATAGATCACTGAGTATGATCAACTCTAAATACATCCAAGTTGCTGCAAAGTCCATATGTTTGTCCTTCTTTATGGCTGTATAATATTCCATCGTGTATATGTACCACATATTTTTATCCAGTTCAATTTTGATGGGCAGCACAATTGGTTCCACGTTTTTGCTATTGTGAATAGTGCTGCAATAAACATGTGTATGTAGATATCTTTTTTGTAGAATGATTTGAGTTCCTCTGGGTATATTCCCAATAGGAGAATTGCTGGGTCATACGGAAGGCCAATTTCTAGTTCTTTCAGAAATCATCACACTGCTTTCCATAGAGGTTGAAATAGTTTGCATTCCCACCAGCAGTGTAAATGTGTTCCCTTTTCTCCACATCCTCGCCAGCATTTGTTGTTGTTTGTTTTTATTAATGATGGCCATTCTTACTGGGGTTATGTGGTATCTCAATGTGGTTTTGATTTGCATTTCTCTGATGATTAGTGAGGATGAATACCTTTTCATGTTTCTGATGACTGCCCTTGTATCTTCTTTTAAGAAGTGTCTATTCATGTCTTTTGCCCACATTTTAATGGGCTGTTTGTTTGTTTTTTCCTGTTGGCATGTTTGAGATCTTTGTAGATTCTGAATGTTAGGCCTTTGTCAGATACACAGTTGGCAAATATTTCCCCATTGTGTGGGCTGTCTCCTTGCTCTCTTGGTGGTTTATTTTGCTTTGCAGAAGATTTTCAGTTTGATGAGGCCCCACTTGTCTGTCTTATCTCTTATGGCATGGACATATGGGGTTAGAAAGTGTTATTTCTTTAAATCCATCTTCAAGATGCACTTGAATGCTTTGTCATCAGTTAGAATATGTACTACAAGAAAATGCAGAAGGCCAGCAAGTCTTGAAATTACCAGCCAATGAACCTTAAAGATGCCACTTCACTTTCTGATGTTGTGCTTCCTGTGTGACAATGATGCCCTACTTATACTGACAATGTACAGAGTTGCTATGAGAACCATAAAAATTAGTACAAAGGTGTAAGAAGTTGCAAACCTTAATAAAGCAATGTCCAAATGTAGGGCACACAGCAGGATTAAAATGGGAATTACTGAAATATAGATATTTTCAAAGATTAATTTATAGTTTGAATGGTAATCTTCAATTCTCATTTGACATCATTTCTTAGATGCCACTCTTTGATATACTGAGTTATTCTGAGTGTCTCTCCTGACCTGTTCGAAAAAATATGTAACTGAAAAGCAAGGAAATGATTGCCCTAAGTCACAGAAGGAAACAGGTTACTTTAATGTTGGGGAGAATTGGTGGGAGAAGAGTACTGGACAAAGTCTACTGGCTTAATGCATTCTTTCACTAGACTTAGAGGATGTAGAGGTTCAATGGCAAGAATGTATGCAGCCTTTTGACTCAGGCAGACAGGCCTGTGAGATCTGTGTTCAAGTCTGCTGCTGCACACTAATCACACAAGACTTGGGTCGAATCACCTAAACCAGTACCTCCCAAAACGTGGTCTCAGACTGGCAACATCAGCATCACAGGGAACATGGGAGAAATGCAAAATCTCCAGTCCTACCCCACTATTAAATAGAAATATTTGTGAGTGGATCCCAGAAATATGTGTTTTAATAAGCAATTCATGTAACTCTGATACTTGCTCAAATTTGAGAACCACTTACTTGAACTGTCTGAATAAGTTTCTTCATCTATAAAATAGGAATAATAACACCTTAATAACATCTTATTAGCACAATTATAATGATTAGAGACAAGACATATGCAGTCTTGTGCATGTTAATTGCTCAATAGATAGAGCCAATAACATTATACTTCAAGACACATCACAGATGCCACCCAACCCATAAAGCTATTCTTATCCCTCTATGCAGGCATCATCTCTACACAGTGATAAGAACTAAGTAATCCCAATTCTGAATTCAGTGTATATTGTTATTACAGTGCTAGATTGTTACTATATTATTGGCTAATTCTCTGGAATTATTGCTTTTTGAGACTAGAAGGAGAGTCTTACTCATTTTGGATCTCTTGGCATGTTAACACAATATTGCAATGCCTTGCCATCCCAGTCAATCATACAGGACTGATAATTGTACCTGTCCTATGAGATTACTGTGAAATTTTAAATATAAAAAATATTGTAAGGTAGGACACCATACCTTATAGTAAGTGGTGGTTATTGCTATGTTAATATTTTTTAAAACTCTTTTCATAGTAAGCATCCAATAAGCATTTGTTGGATTGATCTAAATTGTTAAATTTCTCTAGAAATATAAAATATTTATTAAAATTGTCATTGGCAATATAGTTTTAAAAGATGAGAAAAAGTTAACAAGTATCCATCTATTTATGAGTGGCCTTTGCTCATAAAAAGAAAAAGTAAACATTTTATACTGGTCACCATTCTCTCCACCATAAGCTTTTTTCCTCCCCTATAAATTTGTATTAGTAATTAGAATTTTCTCCTAAGCAAATTAAAGTATTTGAGCCAATAAAATTGGGGTAGTACTGTGCTCATAAGTCTTAAGAAAACACTTATCAATGATTAGTTAGCTGCTGCTTCTGACGAGTTTGGCCCAGACAGCTTCGTGAAGCAGCTTCTGATCCTGCCTGTGAGAGCAGTGGACAAAGAGAGAGCTTTGCCAGAGGACAGAGCCTTCCTATATGGCTGGCCAGTGTGTATTTTGCTTATTCAGTTAACACTTTGAGACCTAAATGTCCACTCCCTCTATTCCCCACCCATGCTTTCTGGGTATATATGGAATCAAGGAAGCATCTGGAAATAGTTGCTGTTGGTAACCTCACTATCATGAGAATTGCCCATTGAAACCAACACACATCAGAAAGTATAGAAAATACATGAAAAATGAAAACATAACCTTGACCAAATCACATCTGAAATCATACACTTTTCAATTTTGTGAACCCCAAATTCCTTTTCATGTTAGCTTAGCTTAATTTAGTCTTTTGGGTTATTTAGAGCTAAATGCATCATAATTAATACACACAGACTTTGGAGATACATTGGCCATTGTGGGTTGTATGTTTTGAAAGTTCATGTTATGGATAAGGAATTGCAAGTAAGATACAAGCCTTAAAAGTAAAGTTACTCACCTCTAAAGCCATGCTTAGGTAGAAGAAAAATTTGGATACAAATCTCATAATCCAGTGTTTCCTCATGGCATATTGTAACACTTTGTATATCTTTAAACACAATTATTGTTTAAAATATCTTTAAATAACTTGGATTGAATGGTATGAATTTAAATGATAGTTTTCCTCTCTTGGTAAATTTATGATTTAGCAGGTATGTGATATATCCCCTTCCCTATTACACTTCCCGCCAGTGGAACTCCTCCATGTGATCTTTCCACTGAATGCCTGGAGAGGTCATTGTCCACATAGGTTGCATGAGTATTTTGAGGATAGGGATCACGTTTTAATCCTTTATGTATCCCTAGATCTTAGCATAGTGCCTCAAATTTAGTACAGTATCAACAAATGAACTTTGACGAAATGACTCAAAGAATGAAAGGAAAAATACAAATGGATAAAACAATTCCTGTATAGATGTAGTTGTGTTTACCCATTGCATGTTTCTCAAAAGGGCGATAATCCACAATACCCAACTTAAATGTCCACATAAATGTTTATTCTTGGGAATGACAATCATTTTATAAATACAATAGGTTTTCCTTTTTAAGAGAAGGATACAATATTTCAAATATTCTGATCATTCTTCACTGGGCTCTGAAATGCCTTTGCCTTACTAGAAATACAAGGAAACACCTTTCTTTCAACCTTTCTCTGCACTCCTTTTTCCTTTTTTGGCCAAGGAGTATAGAGGAATTTGAAACTGATAGCTATACTTCAATCTTTTTTGCACTGAACTCAAATGAATACTTTTAAATATGAAAACTAACTGCCAATTTATTAATTTTTTCTTTCTTCTAATTAAGAAATATGTATTAGCTGAAGAAAACTAGAATATTTTATAAAGTATAGAACAGAAAGCAAAACCCTCTCATATTTTCAATACCCAGATATAGTCACTGAAAATATTTTGTTGTATTTTTTTCAGTTCTAAAGTGAAAGTCATATTGAATGCACATTTTATCATGTTTATTCTCTACTGAGATCATAGCATAATTGTTTTCCATATCATCAAATGGTCTTTCACAACATCGATATATTATGCCAGGTTACTTTATTTCAATGTCTGTGTAATAATAATAGTGTGAGACAACATTTATTGATTCTTTACAGTTTTTCTGTGTTCCAGGCTTCCTTAAAAGATTTTATATGGACTCCTTCACTTAATCATCACAGAAAGAATAAGAATTAGGTTTTGGTATTTCCATCCTTATAGTTCAGGTGATGATGACAGGTATCGAGGCATTTAAGTACATGGTCACACAGGAAGTTGCTGCACAATCATTTGTGTGTGTGTGTGTGTGTGTGTGTGTGTGTGTGTGTGTTTAGTATAAAACTGTGTTTTTTTAATAGGTTATTTTATGTCTTTCTTAATTTGGATATTATTTCCTCTTCTAGATATTTCATTGTTACTTAAGCTTAAATTATTGAGTTAATGATAAATTATCAGACTAGTTTTCTCTTAGGATCTGACAAATTTGGTGATAGCTTCTTTCTCTGGGATAGACAAGTTTTGGTTCTTTTAATCAAAAACATGACTAAATTTCAGGATATCTCAAGTGAGAAACTGATTTAAGATTTTTAAAAGCTTTTTTTTCTATTAATTAAGAACATGATGATATTAAAGATACTACTTCCTCAATTTCTCAGCCAACTCATCTTTGACAAAGCCTTCAACAACAACCATTGGGGAGAGGAGAACCTATTCAGTTAATGGTGCTGGGAAAACTGGCTGATCATTTGCAGAAGATTGAAACAAGACCCCTACCTATCATCATACACAAAAATTAACTCTAAATGGATCAAAGACCTAAACATAAAACCTCAAACTATAAGAATCTTAGAAAATGCTGGGACACCCTTAAAGAAATCAGAGTAGGCAACCAATTCCTGATCAAACCCCAAGTGCCCGTACTATAAGAGATAAGATAAACACGTGGGACCTCATTAACTAACAAGCTTCTGCAAAGCAAAAGAGACCATCAAGAGAATGAGGAGACAGCCCACAGAATGGGAAAAAAAATATTTGCCAACTGTATATCTGACAAAGGCCTAACATCTAGGATCTACAAGGAACTCAAACGCGCTGAAAGGAAATAAACAAACAGTCCCATTAAAAAGTGGGCAAAAGATATGATTAGACAGTTCTCATAAGAAGGCATACGAGCCGCCAACAGATACATGAAAAAATGTTCAGCCTCACTAGTCATCAAGGAGATGCAAATTAAAACTACACTGAGATACTACCCGACTCCAGTCAGAATGGCCATCATCAATAACTAAAAAATAACAGATGCTGGAGAGGATGTGGTGAAAAGGGAACACTTCTACACTGTTGGTGGGAGTATACACTAATACAGCCTCTGTGGAAAACAGTGTGGCAATTCCTAAAAGTCCTAAAAAGTTCCATATGACCCCACAATCCCCCTACTAGGAATATACCCAGAAGAACTCAAAACACTCTATAAAAAAGATACTTGCACATGTATGTTTATCATAGCATTGCTCACAATAGTAAGAACATGGAACCAACCATGCTGCCCATCAAAAGAGGACTGGATTTTTAAAAATGTGGTTCATATACACAATGGAATATTACACAGCCATTAAGAAGAACAAAATCATGAATTTTACAGCAACCTGGATGGAATTAGAGTTTATAATACTGAGTGATCTTTCACAGAAACAAAGATCTGAGTGCCACATATTCTCACTCATAAGTGGACCTTAAACAACTACCGTAATACTATAAGAAAAGTATTGACAGTAGCGGGAAACTATGAGGGGGAGGGGGGGAGGAAGGTAGAATTAACGGTAGTCAGTATCTGCCTGGAGGGAGGGGCGTACCTCATCAACAAGGGTATCTGCACAATGAATATTTGTATACCTAACCCTTAATTGTGCCCCACAATTTTAAAATAAAATTTTTTCAAAAATCAGTTAACTTGATTTTATTCATTCTGTCTTATTTTATTTTATGTTTAATTATGCATTATTGTTTTTCTTTCTCTTCTTATTTTTTTACTATTCCTTTCATTTTTCCATTGGTAATTTGAGAATTGTATTGAAATTCTCCAATCAAGATAGTTACTATGGTTATTATTAGATACTTATGAATATACTGTTGACTGAAACCTAAGTTAGTTACTATTTTTCACCAGGCTGCATTTACAATACTGTAGAGAGACCAAGGCCAATATGTCTTTTCTGTTTTGAATGTTCTCTTAAAATTTCCCAGGAAATCTAAATGTAACTATTTATATTGTAGGGGAGATACTCAAAATGTAATAATTTGTATGACACAGAAACCTACCTAATCAGCGGGAACACCATACTTTCAGAAAAGAGACTATTCATAAACTGCAAATATGATTGAACAGACACTTATTGGCTGAATGTAGCCCTGCATATCGCTATATATACACATATTTCTATATCTGCCAATATCTAGCTAGTTAGCAATATACCTATCTATGTAGCCTGCATGTCCGTTTTTTTAATGGCATTTTTCTCTACATATTTAAAGTTTTAATGTTTCTTTTCTAGTTCATGTATTTGTAGTAGTTGTTGTTGCTGTTGTAAGGACACAAGCAAAGTGTCTTTCATTTTCACCAGGAACTGAGGTCTTGGTTGATATAGGATTCTTGTAGGACAGCCCTTTTCACTTCTGCTCCTCTCCCTATTGTTACTTCATTCTTTTTAACTTCAGTATTAGAGATGAAAGACTGACAATGGTTTGTTTGTTTGTTTTTTAAATTTGGGGGGAGATACTTTATTACTTCTGCTTGGAAAAGATGTTATTCTTAGTCAGTTCTGAGAGTTGAAAATTTTGCCAGTATTTTCCTGGGTTTATCTTTTTCTAATTAATTTAGCCTGGAACAAAATCTTTTCTTTTTAAATTTCAGGAAGACATTATTATTTGTTTAATTAATGCCTCTCATTCAAATTTTTTTTTCATGTCTGAGACTGCTATTATTTATGTATGTCTTATTTCCACCATTATTTTCATCTTATGATATTTCCAGTTATGTGCTTTGAGATGATTTCCAGGTCTCTAATAAGTAATAACCAGTCTCCCTTTTGAGTTATCTAATAAATGGCCATGGTTGGTTGCATTGCTGTCTACCACTATTCACTATTCCTTCCTTGTAAGAGGATAATACACCCTCACCCCATGGAATTCAGCTTTTGCCATGTGACATATTTGCCTGGTAGTATATGAATGCCTGTGGTCAATGGTACGTCTGAGCCTAGATTTTGCGGGGAATAGGCTCCCACCAGCATTCTTGCTCGTCTCTTCTGCCATGAGTATGCCAGTTCCTAGATGAGAACTACTCCATCTACATGGAATGCAAAATGAGAAGACAGATGGGGTGGAGCTGCAGCTCCCCGCAGGTGCTTATGAGTCAGATATTAATTTTTGCGGCTTGTAAGTCACAGAGATTTGGGACTTTTGAAACCACACCCTTTGTCACTAAAGTCTTGGCTTCTAGATATACTTGATTGTAAGTGTTTATACATATTTGTGTATCTGTCTATATGTTGCTAGCTAGCTCTATATCTATCTATATAGCCTGCATATTTAAATCAACACCTAAGTAGCCACTGTAAACAGGTATAGCAATGACTTTCAATCTAAACAAATAAAATAATCAATTCCAGAAAGCACAAGAGCCAATTTGGAGAAGCTATCAAGGTTCCAATTTGGAGAAACTATCATCAAGTTACCATTTCTAGTATCCAATTTTGTATCCAGTATTGATCAGAGAAGCAGAACTATTTGGAGTGATCTCTAACTGCTGTGGTTTGAATGTTTGTATCCCCTCCAAAATTCATGTTGAAACTTAGTTTCCAATGCAACAGTATTAAGAGGTAAGGTTTTTAGGAAGTGATTAGGTCTTGAGGTCTCTATTCTCTTGGATGGGATTAGTACCTATAAAATGGCTGAAAGGAACTAGCCAGCAGACCCTGTGCCCCTCACATTCTGACACATGAGGAAACCACATTCTTCCTCTCTGAAGGACACAGCAAGAAGGCACCATCTCTGAAGCAGAGAGCAGCCCTCACCAGACACAGAATCTATAGATCATTGATGTTTGACTTGCCTGCCCCCAGAACTGTGGGAAATAAATTTCTATTACTTATAAATTACCCAGTCTATGGTTTTTTGTTATAGCACCCCTAATAGATAAAGAAACTAACAAATGATTTATTGAGGGGATTTGACTTTATGACACTGTGAAAGCTGGTTAAAGAGTCTGTGAAAGATGAGAAGATGAGAAGGTGAAAGATGAGAAGTCCCAAGTCAAGCAGGACAGGCAGTTCTGAAGGAAAAATGAACATGAAGTGGGAGGAGGAGGACTGAGCAAAGACAGGCTTGAGAACTGGGGGCAAACTAGAATCCACAAGGATGGACTGGAATTCATACTGTCCTTTAACACCCTCGTGAATCTACCTTTGATAATAATTGGACTAGAAGGAGAAGCTGGTATACTTTGTAATGAAGGTGAGCCTACTCATGGTCCAGGATCTGGGAAGTTGAGGAAGGGGATCCAATAGCATCTGGAAGCACTGTGGGCCTGGCTGATGCCCCATTCCAACAAGGTGAGCCAAGAGATGAGTAACACAAGTGCCCTGGAGAGAATATGGCTGTATGTCTCCTCTGCTCTCCAAATATTATGCAAAACACCTCATCATTTGCCCCCTGCTAACCTGGAACTATGCAGGGAAGGGAGTTCTAGAAATGTAGTTCCAGCTTAACTGGAATGAGACAACAAAAGAACATATGAAAACTTGTAAATCAACTTTTGATAAATTAACAAGTGCACAACTAATCACCTTTAAGACATAACTACACTGAATTTCAGATCTCTAAATTATCAGGGTTATTATTTTTCCTAGGGCAATTTAACACCTCTTTTGTTGGAAAATATATTTATCACTGCACTTTATACCTCCCATGAAAAATCATCTCAGACCTTCCTGTAGAACTTATGTTTGCATCAGTCTCAACTCATTTATTGGTGTCGAAGCTATACTGTCCTGGATTAACCAAGCATCACATTTTCTTGATGTTTTGATTATTCTAAATGTCTATCTCAACATGCAAGAGTAATCAAGTAGCATTTATTGAAAGGGTTCAGGAAGAGATAAAAGATAATAAAAGCTGCATCTTGTTTAATGGAGCATGTGATGTTAACTTCTTTAGATAATGAAAATGGGGAGGCAAAGAAAGATATGGAAAAAAAAAAAAAAAAGATTAGCTGCTTTCCCTCACCCCAAACCTCAATCCTAATACATTTAGAATAAGCCAAAATCTATCAGGATAAAGATACGTGTTAAAAAATTAGAGATGATGGGTAGCTTTTTATTACTATTAAATGATTTTACAGTGTTAGCTAATTTGGATATAGAAACTTAATTCATTAAGCATAATTTAAAAGTGTTTTGCACTGAATTGTTCAGCACCAACATAGCAGCACCCCTGTGTCATGGATGCTTTTATACCAGTGATTTCTTATACTATCATGGGGAAGAACTACCAGGAGGGCTTGTTAAAGCACAGATTGCGGGGGTCCTAGTCCCAGAATCTCTGATTCAGTAAACTTGGGGTGGGGCCAAAAATACGCATTTCTAACAAGTTCCCAGATAATGTTATTACTCTTCTGAGGACTGCATTTTGAGAAACACCCTTAGAAAAGAACCACTTAAAGAGGGTGGAGAGTCTGTATTGTATTTGTCAGAATCACTTAAAGGTATATCTTGCAGGTACCTGCAATTAACTCCACAATTAAAGTGCTTATTATCACAAATGGCTAAACACTAAGCTGTGTGTCAAATCACTGCTTAGCACAACCTTAAGTTAAAGCATCTACTGTATGTCTTATTATCCAGCCAATACAGAGTCGAGCCAAGCATTTAAAATCCTGTTTAAATAGACACAGTTACTATATCTAATCAACACAGCAGTGGGGCTTGCCAAAAACCTATAAAACTAATGGATTTGCAAGAAAATTACATCACCTTCAAATCAATGCTGGTAACACAGGTGGCATTTATAAAAAGTAAAGAAATTGACATTAACACAGCCTGTCTCTGCTGCCTGCCAATGAGCACTTCAGCTTTGCTAAGGAAAGATCTTTTCTCTTCCAAGAATTATATTTAAATTCCTGAACTTAAATATTTCTAAAATAGTGTAGTAGAAAGAACTAGTGATTGTTTTACATTTAATGTAAGTTGATAGGTTAAGGTTATTCGGGTGTAAATATAGGAATATCCTTTCCCTGCAATCCTGCAGTGGGCAAATACTCTTTAAAATCCATGATTTCTTTTCCTAATGAAAATAAATAAATAAAGGAATTCACCATTTAACTCACACAACCCTTGCCCCATCACCAAAGAAGCCCACAGAAATTGCAGTGCACAATATAATGAAAAAGCAGCTGAGGGCTCTAACCTGTGGCTGCTGCGTGCATAACCTCTGCTCTGGGGACCTGCATTACTTAGCAGATGGAATTAAAATTCTGATAAGTGATATAAAAGGTTTGTAAGGGAGGAAATTGGTGTGTGGTCACATTGTCTGCCTTAATCCCCTTCACTTTGCACTACCCAGCTTGTTGTTAATACCAATCCATGAGGAATCATTTTCACCTTGAAAACTGCAGATGTGCATGTGAAGCCTAGAAGGAAAGCTCTTCAGAAAATTCTTTCTTGAATAAGCCTGGAGAAATAGGAATGATGTGATGAAGGCACATATACACATACGTATATACAAGCATAAGTGTGTGCTTATACCTCAACCATCATAAAATAGCTATGTGAAATTAGCATGTTTTCAAGGAAGAAATCTCATGTGCCACAAATTTAATCAGCTACAAATCTACTCAAGCATAGAAATGGCTCAGTGTCCACTGACCGAAACAGTTCCCATGGCATGACTAGATATTGCCATAGAATCTTTGGATCATTTGGGTTTACAAGTATCTGTACTGTCCACTATAAACATTCTGTTATCATGTCTTTAAGAAAATATCATAATTAAAGAGAGAAACTCAGAAGCATGAGCAATAGTCTTATAGAACCAGGTAGATAACAGTCTTTTTGGTTGTAAGTTTTGTACCTTACATAGCTTATTTTGTACCTCAGAACTACAAACTTGAAGGGGATGTGTGAATGATATCCATATTAAGGATACTCAAGACTACTGCATGTGAGAATTCTCTAATGAATTGTTTTAGAAAGGGAGGTTTTAAGAAAAGACATTCATAAACATAATTTGCTACAAACTTTTTTTTAAAAAAGCACAATATTAGTCTGATCATACTACCATAATAAAATATTATAGACTGAGTGGCTTAAACAAAAAATATATATATATATTTTCCCACATTTCTGTAGGCTAGAAGTCCAAGATCAAGATCTGGGAGACTCAGTTTCTTTCCAGTGGGGTCTCTATTCCTGGCTTGCAGATGGTCACCTTCTCGCTGTCTCCTCCCATAGTCTTTCCTTGGTGTGTGCACGTGCTCATGGGAAGAGAGACAAAACTTTCTGCTGTCTCTTCTAACAAGGGCACTAATCCTACTGGACCAGGGCCTTACCCTTATGACCTGATTTAACTTTAATTTTGTTCTCACTTCAAATACAACCAGACTGGTGCAATTCCGTAATTAATTTTCTGGGCACTCAGCTGCATATTGCTTTTTAATGTAATTGCTCAGAGGAAAGACAAACTATGGATTTTAAATACATCATTTTTCATCATTATCTTTGTTTACTGTGCTTCTAAGGTTACAATTTGAAAATGAATGAAGAACTGTGTTTTTGGAGGAAATGTAGCTTTCTGCTTTAGATTATATTACTTGGTTCTTACATTGCCTCAGGGAGGGACACTGGCATTATCTTTCATAGGGGAGGAAATGGTCACAATTTTTTAAGTCACATTTCTTCAGAAACTTGAGAAAAAGCAAAAAATTTTTCACAGGCTATTTTTGAGCATCATCTGAGCTACAGAAACCTCTTTTTCTAAATTATGTACTAATATTTGTTGACAAAGAAATGCAAAATATTATTTGTTGATTTTTTTCTAATCTAAATATCTTCTAATCATGTTAACTACACAGAAGGTAGATAACATTATTATACAAACAATCAAATTATTTATACAAGTTTTTTATTTTAAACACAAAGTAAATATGCTGCAGAACAAACATTTCCCCTCCCTGATTTTAAGTTCACCTTTTGGTCACATTGTCTTTGAGTCTGAACATTTGCTTTTCTCATTTGCTCCAATGGTTCACTTTCTTCTCCAACCTCACAATTAGCAAATTTTCCTATGTATAATATAGCAACCATTCTGATAACCAATATCATTCTACTTTTCCAACATGGGTTTGGTCCTACTTGGCCCCACTGTGGTCTGAGACAAGTAAAACACTCATGAAGTCTCCATGCCAGAGCCACTGCAAAAACCAAAACTCATTGTGTATTACCCTGTCTCAAGGGCACAATCCTCCTAGTTATGATATGAATGGTGCCCAATGGAGCAGAACTTAGTAACTGTTGTAAGTTTGTAAGAAGATTTGAGAAGAACATGTAAAAGCATGTAAGAGAGAAGCCTCAATAAAACATTGTAATGAAAGAACTAGCATTTGCTAAACTAATACATTCCATTATTTCCATTTATTGATACAATAGACTTTATACATTTAATATTATCCTGACTATTTAAAAAAGCCAAAACACAACTTTCACAATTATTATCAATCCTATGGATAATATATCTACATTGAATATGTGTAGGGATTCTCTATCACAATAAGGATAACTGAAACAGTTTGAAGTACAGATGGGAAATTTAAAACATGGGACATAAAGCACATATAGCATCAAGTATATGACTGAACTAACATTTTTCTGCTTGTGATTGTGTCAACACAAAGCAAAGCGAAGACTAAAAGACAGAGTGATAATAGTTTTCATCAGCTATATTCACACAATTAAAGTAAAGGCACAGATGGAAAACATTCCAATTGTAAAAAGTTAACAGGCAGTATTAAGAGGAGAAAGAACAATTAAGTTGAGCAATGAGCTATTTATGATTTCGGTTGCCTCAAATCTTAAATTCTCTTTAGCACCATGTGGCTGTGGTTATTTTTAAAATAAGTTTTGGCCTGAATATCCTAATAGTTTTTAAATTTGATGGAAAAAATGAACTTTTTTGGTAAAATAAATAAAAACAAATAAATTTTATCAATATATGAGTAACAGAAGTCCTTTTGCTATTTTTCCATTCTTCCCAATATTCCTTTCTCCATTTTTTTTTTTTTTTTACACAATTGCTGTTAACCCATCATCTTAACCAAATGTGACAATGGACCAGAGTGACAATACAAAACAAACAAAAAGATTCAGCTTTAGCATACTAGATTTTAAGCTTTGTGAAGGCAGGAACCAATCTTAATTTATTCATAACCTTAGCATCTAGCATACTCTCTCTCAAATAGTAGAAACAAAATGACTTTTTGAGTGAATAAATCTATATAATTTTCTAATATTTAAGTAAATAAAATATTATCAACTATACGTACCAATAAAATTGCTCTAAATTTAATTTTTATTCTGTGACTCTGAAAT
Source organism: Tarsius wallacei (assembly GCA_963574415.1). Classification (NCBI taxonomy): domain Eukaryota; kingdom Metazoa; phylum Chordata; class Mammalia; order Primates; family Tarsiidae; genus Tarsius; species Tarsius wallacei. Next base: position 39,005 of record CAUYQG010088756.1, on the reverse strand, counting down.
AACTTGAATATTATTGCTGTCCCAAAATCAATAGTATGAATAATGGTAGATATGACAATCAGGCATACATTATTTTAGCTTTTGGTTGTCTAGACTCTTGACTGGTACTGCAAAATTTAAGTTATCTTCTTTTTCTTTTTTTTTTTAAGTTATCTTCTGAAGGTATTTGGAGAGCATTAAAAGTTTTCCAATTTTCCCCTTTTCTGTAAAATGATTTGGAATACCTTTCTTTGTTCTTTAACATGGCCCAGGCTCTAAGGAACATCTCTGGATGTGATTCATAAAAATGAAGTACACTTTTTTCACAAGTTGTTATAAAAATATCACCCACAGCAGCATTTTGTCTCCCAGATAAACTCTTCTTTCACCAAAAGTGTTATCAATTACACAGCCATCATGAGAACCCATCAAACACAGATTTTTATATATTCTTGTCAATTTAAGCTGTATTTATAGAAAGTCAGAAACTGTAAAATGGAAACCAGCCTGCAGGGAGGCTCTTCTAAACTGAAACAACCCTTGTTTCAGTACCATTCACCATGGTCTGTCTCACTGTGATAACTCAACAGTCACTACACATGTTTGGCAGGTCCTTTGGCTTTTAAGACCTCTACTTAATGAGAGCTGAAGGCATTCCTTTAACTTGGACTTTATAAAAACCAATAAAGGATCAGTATAGGAGGAAAAGAAAACTAGTTTACGGAATAAACAATTTGGAATGAATTCATTCATTCTATAAATATTCATAGGGAGCTGCCCACATGCCAAGAAAGTGGCAACTAAACATTACACCATTAGCCTTTGTGCACATATGTGAAATGAATAATAAGTAATGTGCAGGTATAATTTTAACCTGTTAAATGAGATTGCCTCCTCCTCACAGTATTTGTAACCTTACCTGGCAGAAACAGGACAAAAGATCCTGACTAGATCTTCATTCAGATCCTCTTTCATCATTGTAATTCTATAAGCCTAACTTCTCTTGCTGTCTGTGAAAGTCTGTCTGTTATAATGCAAAATTCTCTAAGATGATGGTTTGCAGATCTTCAAACCCCATCCATGTGCCCACTATACCTCTATTGACCACAATTCTGCCTTTGTATCATTTGACAATTCTTCTGATTTACAAATGCTGTTGTCTAATTCTAAGTAATGCTTGTAACCATTAAAGGGCACTAAATCTTTACAGTGTCTTGACATGTTTGCAAGTACACCCCAATTTCAAGTGCTGGATAGAAGTGAATAAACTTTCCCCAAATTCAGATGAAGTAAAAATAATGTTTGAGATGAAAGTTCAGAGTCGTTTTCTTCACATTTTCTCTGTGATCCAATAGAAAGATTCCCTCATTCTTCACCTTTCCCATTGCCATGGGCACCCTCCTCTGCGGCAGCAGCAGAAGTTGGAAGATAAAGCAGAGCTTTTTGGCACTCAGTGTTTTTGTACTTGTATATACAAAGCCAACCCTCCTTTTAGATGAACTTCTGTTCACTCATTAAGGCAAAGATTTATTCTTGTTGTGGCTATCACCTAAAGCCTAAGAATTTATGCGTTTTATTTTGTGTCTTTCATAATATTTATTCATACTACTAGTAAAGCACTTACCATGTTCTACTGTCAATTATTTTTGTGTGTCTCTCCCAAGACATTGTAACTTACTTGAGAGCAGAGGAAATATATTCATATCTGCATTCCTTTTTCCTATCTCAATGACTGGTACATTGTAGGTGTCAGTAATAAATGCTTAAAAGGTAATTAATTAAATAAGAACATTATTCTGTAAAAACCAAAAAACCTATTCTTACTGGGTTTTGATGCTTAGTTATTTTGTGCTTTTTACATATGGGATACACTGGCAACTCAAAACTAAAAGGCAAAGGCTTATTTTTGCTCAAATAAGTAGGATGTGATGGGAGCTGAGAGGAAAATTGTAATTTGAATATTATTAGAGAGTACAGAATACATTCACAGTCCAGAAAATGAAATAGATTTATATTTTCCACTTGGCATTCAAGTGAATGTGAAATCTAGGTAACTGAGGGCCCTGCTGCCCTCAACTTCTTTTGAGGAATTCGGTCAGATCACACTGTCATGAGTCCACGCTGATCAGTCCACATTAACCAGTGGGCGAATGCAAAAGGCTATCTGTTTGGACAAAAGTTGTTAAACGCAAATTATGCAGGCATCTCACAGATAACAATTACAAATAGATTAAATCAGATGCCACCCTTCTAAGAATCTCTAACACTACCCATCATTCTCCTTGTTCTTTCTTTGCATTGGAAGACACCTGACTTGGTTTTAGTGACTTCTCTAAGTATGATGATTTAGTAGTACAAAACAAAGAGCCAGTTCAATGTTGCTTGCAGCTTGGCACAAAAATTTTCTGCAAATGTGAAATCTTGCTTTGTGTGGGAAAAGGATATTTTAGAATAGTGTCAACTGAAAGATGTTGGCTGATATTCACTGTTTTCAACTGGCAAGCATAAACAAATGGACAGATTTATTCCTTCTGTTACCATTACCTTGAACAAATCATAAAAATCTAGAAAACACTTGGCATTTGGAGGAATGTATTTTAGAATAGGACCATTAAATATTACTTTCAAAAATTTTATAATAATTGGAGATTCAGACATCATGTGACTCTGGGGGTACATGAACATATGGAGAGCTGGTCATGTCGTGGGCACTGACCAGGATACATTTTCACTCATAATTTTGTCACCAAATGTAAAAAATTGCAAAAGAAATTTCTATTGTTTTGGATATGTTTAATGAAACTCATTGGATTGATTCTCTGAATATATTTTAAATAGCTTTTTACTGCCTCTGTAGTCTAAAAGAAATGTTTGAGCATTTTTAGATCTTAACAGTAATTGCCCCTTCTGACCCCATTCATGACAATTCCTCTTAATCATCTCTTTACACTGTATATTGAACAATTCTGCATCCTCTATATATATTACAGACTGCTAGAGACAAGATAAGTTAGTTCTGGGAAGAGGCATAATCTTCAAGTTGAAAGATTTATTGCTATTAATGCTTAAAAGTATAGAAATAAAATTCTTAGCAGCCTTCACAAAAAGAATGAATGGAAGAGAAAACCAGGATGCAGTGCAACCCTAAGGCAGGGTAAACACTGATATTTGGCAGAATGTTGTAGCAGTTAAGACAGGGCTCTAGGCCGGTTTCAGCTGGCTTCCAAACTCCACTCTGCTTCTCTCTGTGAATCAGTTTTCTCTTATGTAAATGGAGATGACGATGATAATAATAACTACCTATGTAGCTGTTGGAAACATAAGTAAATAACCACAAAGTAATAAAAATATGCCTGAAAAAAATAGCAAGTGTTAAATTAATGTTTGTTACCTGCATAAAGAACTATGTGAGAAATGGAAATGAATAGTAATATTCTATTTGATAGCTTGTAAATGAAAATAATTGACCAAAAAGATAAAAATACATAAAAGCATATACATGGGACAGTATCATCATAATTATACAATGAATTTACTTTAGATATTTAGCCATCAATTCAATTGGGAATTATATATTAGTACTTACTAAGGGTCAGGCATTGTGAGATATTAAAAGACATGCTCCTTACCTCCCATCAAGTAGCTTATGGAAAAGGGAAGAGATAGACATCAAGAACAATCCTATATGTACATGCTAGGGTACAGCTCAGCACCTGGGGCTGTGAGAGCTTAGTACATGGGTCCACAGCCCAATCTGAATGGGAAGAGAATGTCAAGCTGAGTTTTTTTTTTTTTTTTTGGAGTTGGAGTTGGAGTCTCACTCTGTCGCCCAGACTGGAGTGCAGTGGTCGCTCCCGGTCACCGCAGCCTCGATCTGCTGGACTCCGGCGATCCTTCCGCCTCAACCTTCCGAGCAGCCGGAATTACAGGCACGCGCTACCATGCCCGGCTGATTTTTTGATTTATTGTAGAGATGAGGTCTCGCCAAGTTGCCCAGGCGGGGCTCGAACCCGAGGGCTCAGGCAATCCACTTACCTCAGCCTCCCAAGGCGCGGAATTACAGGCTGAGCCACCGAGCCCGGCTTCAAGCTGAGTTTTAAAGGATGAATAGGTTGCCTGAGCCCGCGGGTTCGAGACCCGCCTGGGCAACTTGGCGAGACCTCATCTCTACAATAAATCAAAAACTAGCTGGGCGTGGTAGTGCGCGCCTGCAGTTCCAGCTACTTGGAAGGCGGAGGCGGAAGGATGGCCGGAGCCCAGCAAGTCGAGGCTGCGGTGGCCGGGAGAGGCCACTGCACTCCAGTCAGGGTGACAAAGTGAGACTCCAACTCAAAAAAAAAAAAAAAGGGATGGGAAGTAGAAAACAAGGGACTTTCAAGGCAATCTAGCATGTGTTCCAGACTACAGGGTAGAGAGGAAGAAAAGAGAAAGAACCTTCTATGCAATGTTAAATAGTTGGGTTTTCAGCGGTAAAAATGGGGGGCATTTGAAAAATGTTTCTCATCTCACCATATATTGGAGGAAGGGAATGAAGAGAGACATGAGTGAAGGCATCACTCAGTTTTTTGTCAGTCTTTGGTAGTCTGAGAGGAAGCTGATAGTCTGACTAATGCAATGGAGTTTGGATAGTGGAGAGGCAGAAAAATACGAGAAAAATGAAGATGAGAAAATATAGAGAATTGTTGTCACCAGTTGGATTGAAAAGTGTAGACTGAAGGATAAATAAAGAATATATCTCTGAATTATCTGATTTAGTCACCTGGGTAGATAAATATGACATTCATCAAGATGAACACAGAATGATTAGACAGATTTAGAGAAGGTTCTGTCCAGATTTTCATCTATTTAGACAGATTAATATGTTAACTCCTGCAAAGGAATTTTAGTTGACAGTAGAGCATATTTGTGTATTGCCCAAAAGAGAGATGTGGCTTAAAAATACAGATTTGGGAGTTATCTCATAAAAAATGGCAGTTTCAGCCATGAAGGCCACATTCTACCTAAAGAGAGTAAATGAAATGGGACAAAAATAAAGGCTGGTGATGGAATCCTAAAGAACACCAACATTTTACAGAGAGAGATGGGAAATTGCTGAGAACCATCAAGAGCAGTTAAAAGGAATATTAGAACAAAATGGTGTCACTGATACTAAGAGGAGAGGAGGTTACCAGAAGGAGGAGGCGTTCTCCAGGAACAGAATTATCAGAAAAGTGAATAGGTTGAATAGTTAAACATGTTCTTTGATATTAGCATCTGGAAAGTCACTGATACTTTTGATAAAGAAGTGTCATGGAGGGGTGTGCAGAGTTGTATGTTCATAGAAAAGGTGCAGGAGTATGGAAGCAGAGACAGGAAACTGGGAGTGGAGGTTGCCTTTGATAAAGGCTTGGCAGAGTAGGCCAGGTTCGGTGACTCAGCTTGTAAACCCAGCACTTTGGGAGGCCGAGGCAAGTGGCTTGCCTGAGCCTGTGGTTCGAGACCAGCCTGGGAAACTTGGTCAGACCTCGTCTTTACAATAAGTAAATAAATAAAAAATTAGCCTGTATGGTAGCCTGGGTCTGTGTTTCTGGCTACTTGGAAGGCTGAGGCAGAAGAGTCGCCACAGCCCAGCAGGTCAATGTTAGGGTGATCGTGAGTGTGCCACTGCACTCCAGCCTGGGCGACAGAGTGAGCCTCCAACTCAAAAAAAAAAAAAAAGTTTGCCAGAGTAATACCTAAAGAGAGATGTGTAGCCAATTGAGTTTTTAAATTTGTGTTTCTGGTTTTCTTCTGGTTTTTGGATTTGGAAAATTAGGATATATTTGCCTTCTGACGTAAAATGGCTATATAAGAAAAATGGACAATTTCTGGAACAGACAATAGTGGTGCAGATACAAGAAAGGAGATTATGATGGTTTAGATACAATTTGCTGGAGGGGTGACAGTTTGACACCACTGACTTACTCTGTGAAAAAGGATGCCCATCTATGGTAAATACTGATAAAGGAGTGAAGTAGGTGATTTGAAAGGAGAATTGACTGTCTGAAATAGTTGATGTAACGAAGGAAGAAAAGAACTATGAGGGAAGGATCATTGGTTAATGTTCAAAGATCAGGTGAGATGGCTTTGTAATTCTCAGGGTGGACTAGAACTCAGATCTCACTTGTATGCTTGGGTGGGCAGGGGGACATCTAATGAAGAAAGCACAACAAAGCAACACTATTTGCAAGCCATGAGAGCCCTGGGATGCTTAAGGAAGGTTGTATAGCTGGAACCTCTTTGAAGAACAGAAGCTGCACCAGGTAGCAGAGTTAACACCATGGGACAAGAGGCTAAGAATTTAGACATTGCTCTCATGGAAGAAACCACATGGCCTATACAATGTAAACTGTGCTGAGTGATCTCAGACATGCTATGGCTAAGTACACTCAGGATGCACCTTCCTAAGCCATAAGGCACACAAGCCTTTTGTGGGGAAATATCAGTTATTCCTGATACACACAGATTTCTTTGCTTTGAGACAGTGGGGAAGGACCATCAGGTCTCATCCCCAGTGAGTTGCCTATAGGCATCATATTTACTCTTCAGTAACATTCAATCTAGCAACATCTTTAAATTTGAGTGATTATAGAAACATCACAAACACTTGTAGATTTGTCCCTTTGGTGTCTGTTTTTCCGTTAGAGTAGTCTGGATGTTCAGGTTGCATGCTTCACTTTCTATTATTGTTATATTTCAGATTCATATTTTTGTCAAGTTTTTCTCAAACACATTTATAAAATGTATGGCATCCAACTTTTTACTTCCCAGCAAAGGCAGCATCCTTGACAGAATTCTTTCTGAGAACACTGAAGGAGTAAGGGAGACCGAGGTTAGAGCCCAGGTCTGGTTCATATTAATGTGCATCATCTAACCAGCCACTTTACCTTTCCAACCTCAGATTTCTTCCTTGTATAAAAAAGAAGGTTCGAGTAGACCTCATTATATCTGCCAACGCTAAAATCCTTTACAAGATAGAAATTGTACTTTGTCATGGTCAATTTACAGTATAGCATTAAAAGTCAAACAGCCAAGAACACCTGCAACTAGGGTAGATAGCAGGCCATGCCCATGTATTCTAGTAGCCTAATACTGACACCACAGTTTCACACTGCAGCAGCATAATCGTTCCTACCAGCATGTTCCATTAAAGTTTGACTTACTGCCAGGGAATTCACCTGCTGACACAGTAAAACTCCTAACTGGAAGCATTAACATTGCAATGTCAGATGGTGGAGGTGGGGAAACTTGTTCATAAATTCCACAAACGTGCACTGCTTTATTTGGGGTCCTGGTTGCAAACTCATTATTTATGCTGGGTACAGTAGGCCATCAACATATCCCGCTGGGAAATTAGTTTGCAATTTAGAATCGTTTCAAAGTACAAGTGATTCTCAAGTCATTTTCCGAGGTTAAATGAGAACTCTTATTGCTTTCTGTGAGCTCAGAGGGAATTTTTATTTCATGTGTTCCCTCCCCCTCCAGCTTCTGTGAGTGTCTTGATTTTTCTTTCTTAAATGCATTTTGGTGCTAAATCTCTCTCTCTCTTTTTTTTTTTTTTTCAATTTTGAAAGCTGGTAAATGGAATGGTATTTGTTGCATTTTCTTGCTTGCTAGGACTGCTTAAGTACCTCATTTTTGATTACTGCCTTTATTCTTAGAAGAGTCCTGAGAGGTTTCCGTGTTCCCTATAAAAAGGATTGCTTGGCTAACACAGGAGTGATTTTTCAAAGATTGGGTGACATCTACTTTAGGATGCAGTGAATCAGAGGCATCATTCCATTCTCATTCCAATATTCTTACTCCAGGAGCTATGTCATTGAACAAGGTGCAGGAGGAATTCCAGGTAATGTAAATCAGGTTCAACCCTGCTTATGAGCTCCTAAGCCCTTAAGAACAGAACACATTATTAAGATAAAAACAGTTCCACTCACCCTGTCCACTTTTCCAAACCCATTTGATTGTTTGATTCTCTCTTTTACAACATCCTTAAGCATTTTAAACCTTCTTTCACTGGTAAAATGTGGACATGCCCCGAATCTAACCCTAACCCAGGAGAAGTGACCTCGAACCACCTGGCAGGTAACTTATAACCTGGTAGACTCCTTGGTAAAGAAATAGCATTCTTTTAAGTATATTATTTTGCCCTGTATCATTTCTAAGAAGTAGAAAGTAATCCACAGTGTGAATATCTTGAAAGAATTTATTTCTTTTCTTCTTTTTTCAGTAAAGGTCCAAAATGACAAGGCCTGATATTATTATATATTAAAAGCCAAAGATCAAATAGAAAATAAACCAAAGTTGTTAAGCCACATTGAATCTCCCTTCTCCCTCAACAACAAGAAGCTCTAAGGTTTATCTGAAACCAAGATTTCAACATCTCTCTAATGCATTAGGAGAGTGCTTCCATAGGCACAGACAGACCAGAAAGTATACACACTAAGGAGATTAAGTGTTTAGTTTCAAAATGTTTGAAATCACTAGCTTAAACACAGAAACTACACATAAAGAGTACAAAGAAACAATGAAAGGAAGAGATCAACAGAGTAAATATCACCTAGAAATACTAACAGTCTTAAAGGTCAGAAATCCTTAGTTAAACAAAATGACCCATCCATTAAAAACAATCAATTACAAGATAACCTGAAAATATCACAAGATGAATTTCCTTTAAAAGCAGAAATTACCCAGCTAAAAGCTATTCACTATGTGCTTTAGAGGTTACTAACTAGAACAGGTTACAAATAGAAACTGAAACCCAAAAGAAAAGAAACAGAAAAATAAGTGTATTTGAACAGATAAACACTAAACTTTTAAAGTGTTGTGGAAAGGCTTTTGTCCCGTGAAGATTTCAGTCCATATCTTTATGTGTTCTTTAGTGCTATGAGGAAGGAAAACAAAACTATCTCTGGATTCAATAGTCTCAGGTAGCTTTTTTTGTTTGTTTGTTGAAATTTGCTTAAAATGTTTTGTTTCATTGCAGGTAATTAAAGCTTTTTTGTTTGTACTGTTAGTTGAGTACAAAAATGCTTCAAAAACAAACCCCTTTTTCTTCAAGTTTTGAAAGAAGCAGGTGTTGATTTTGTGTGCTAGTGTTTTTGGTGTCTTTTTATTTTTCAATGTTATGTATACCTTAACATTTTTATGTATCTATACTCATCTCATCTTGGCCTTTGCTGGTAAAATAATAAGTTAGACAGGTATGATATATAAAATAGAGAAGCTTAACATCTGAGTCTTTAAGCACACTCAAGCAGATGGTATTCATAAGGCAAGCCAAATTGTTTCTACATTTCTCATGTCTCCAATAATTATTTTTCTTAGACCTTCATATTGTAATTTTTAATTCTAGATAGCATACTAATTATTTATTGCTAAAGCCCCAAAGCATCTCATAGATCAAGAGATGGGCTGAACCCATTAAAACTTTTCATCTCTCAGGAACATTATCTTATTATTAAGACAAATTCAGAGGTTTTTGTTTTTTAATGTTTCATGAGACAATAAGTGTTTTATAAATAATAGTTTTCCACGTGCAGTAAAAAAGAAGAAAAAAAAGGCAGACAGATATACTCTTGTGACTTTACCTAGCCTGGCCTAATAAATAGTACATCCACATTAAAGAAGGGTCACATAACAAATAGAGCCTGTAGAGACCTCTTTTCTCTGTACTGTCTTGCCAAATATGATTCTAAAACAGAAAATACAAGGCTAACACCCAAGAGTCTTCTTGAAGGTGCCTTATTGTTGCCTTCACCCCAGTACGTGCTTCAACATACCTTTTGCCAGACAGAGCTCCATTTTCTCATATATTATTTGAGCAAGAGAAGAATTAGTCCTCTAGAAGTGAGATTCCACTTCTAGCTTCTCAAAGTTATAATCTACTCTAGATCTGCAATAGAGCCTTTCTCGGAAGAAATATTGTATGTTGCAAAAAAAAAAAAATGCAGATAATTTTGTTTTTGTTTTTTTCTCCCATAAAGGTTGAGTTTTGTTCAAACTCCTTATTTTCAACAATGTGCCAAAGGATCTGTACCTAAACTAGGATCTATATGATTGCATAATCAAATCTTTGGAAAAAATCCCATGAAGCCAAAATTCATGGCAGATTGAGGTTTTCTAAATCACTAGTGCAATGCTATTGTTGCAAATTAACCTCTATAAAATATAAACATATTGAAATCAATAAAAACCCAATGGTTGTCATGGCAGCAAAAAGGCTCTAGGGTAGAAATATTCTCATATCAATGGGTTGAGCAAGGGATCATAAGATGCCAGTGAAAGTTAGGAATCCTTTTCTTTACTTGAATATCTATCTAAATCTAATCCTAAGTATAAACCAGGGGCTGACTATTTTTTTATGTTCGTCAGAATTATTATACTACCCCACTAACCACACAATATTGTTCTCAATTGATGAATGTGTAATTTCACATTAGATATAATCACACATTTTTTTTTAAAGTTTGCCTAATCATCCTGAATTCTTTCACCAATGGGAAAGGAAGAGAACAAGACACACATCTCCCCCATCAAAGTCATGAAGTTCTACCCACTGTGCATTCTTTCTCTTCAATCCTGTGGTCAACCCTCTGGAGCACAGATATCGTACAGAAACAGCCTAATTATGGGGTTTTTTCTAATCAAAGTGAGTTTTTAAAAGAGACAATATAATCAACCCCAAGGCCTGCTGTTCTAGACATATAAACACACAGCCTCGGGTCTGGAAGAAACAACGAGGTTGTTAACTTTTTAGTGGCAAATTGTTGAAGCAAAGAGCGAAAGAACACAGGGTGTCTCTTTCTTCATCTGGCATTCACAAGTTTGTCCATGCAAGCAATTCAGTCTCAAGACAGTCAAAACAGAAACCTGGAGTTGACCTCATTCCCTCCAAAACTTGCTGCTGTGCCACACAGAGGTCAACATTTTTGTGAATTTTTGAAAATGTTATTTCTGAGGACAGAGAGCAGAAGAGAGAAATGCACGCATACTAATTAGAGTTTCTTTCTTCTTTTTTAAATTTCTTGAAAAAAAAATGGTAGCCCTTCCAGTATAAATTTTTAAAGACCTGGCCTGTACTCCCTTGGAAAGTGAAAAAAAAAAAAAAAAAAGGAACGAAAGGAAGTAAAAGAAAAAAGAAAGAAAGTAAGAAAAGTCAACGTGGCCTATGGCCAAATTTGGGTTTTTTAAAAGTTGCTAATTTTGGAATCACTTCTCTCCATTAGGGCAGTGTAAGAATTATGCACACAAGTTGGAGGCTTTTCTCTGCTTAGAAAGCATCTGCATTCAATTAGAAATAAGCCTGAGTGTAGTGTTGATTCTGCAGAACCAAACAAAGTCATTTTTGTTTAAACTCTTTCAGTACTGTGAGAATGAGAAGTCATAGAAGAAAAAAAAGCAAAACAAAACAAAACAAAAATGCAACAAAATTGCCACTGGTCATGGAAGGGAGCTGAGGAGCAAATTAAGTTATTTTGCCTTGAGAATACATACCTGGACATTGTTTCCAGAATTCTCTTCTCCAGTACTTCTCTCTTGTGGATCAAATGGGGTAGGATGGGCAGCAAACCTTCTCTTTCCAGATTCCCCCAACATGAATTTGACCAAATAATTGACGTGTTTGGCAAATAAGTAGTAGGATTTTATTTTTAATTTTATGGAAAGCCAAACAAATCAAAAGTACATTTATAGCCCGTTATGTGCATTTCAAATCATTTTAATAGTTACCAAATGTGATTGGTGATCTGACCACAAACTAAAAACAAATCTTTCTATTGAAACACACATCTTGCCATAAACGTCAATATCTGTCTCCACCTTTTGTTAACATCAATAGCATTAGTTCCACTGACATTTGAGTTTATCTCTCTCAAAGAAGACTGTGACTACCCATAGATATCATTTCCACACAAATGATTAGACCTACATGTTTTTAAGTCTGGTGGTCCCTAGATAGAAAGAACGATTTCAGCTATTCCTTTGGGCTGACATATCATTTCTTCTCCGTGCCATTTCTTAAGATTAGGTCCTCCTGTGTCTCAGATAAGGAATGGAGTTGAAGACCCTATTTTTGTTTAATTGAGTGTTGAGGGATACGAATCAGTCCTTAATCAGCAGCACCAAATAGCTATACTCCAAGTTCTTGGGGGCAGATAAAAATGTTTAAGTTTCTGCTGTTTAATCCTTATCAAAAAGTGGGCTGTGAGAGTTGTTTGTGGATGTAGGCTTGATAAGCATGCTAAAAATGTGTTCTTTTATATTTTATCATTGTGTCTTTGGATCCAACCAAAGCACAAAAGAGCTGAACATTGAACTATGATTTGGAGCACCATTTTAATTGGTTTTCATTAAATTACACAAAAACTCTATGCCAGTTGTCTGTATTAAGAAGCACCACAAGAAACAGTCTAACAAAATATACCATTATACCTACTGTAGTGATATTTTTCTTACATTATCCAATATCTTTTTATAAGAAACCACAAGGGAATTTTCTCAGATTTTCAGTTTGGGGTATGTTTTCTCAAATTTTAGTGTTCTATTTTTTTCATTTTTTAAGTCTTAGGAACACTGATTCTTGTAACTGATACTAGTTCTCTTTCTGCTTTAACTACTAAAAGCTTTGAGTCAATACTGTGTGTATGTAACATATTTTTATACTTCTATACAACAAGGGCTTTATCATAGTATGACCCTTCTTTCCCTTTGCTCTTCTCTCATCTTTTTGTTTTGTCTTTTTCATGTTTATTTTTGTAAGTTCTCCTAATTCTTTTGTGAAAGAACTCAGGGTGTTTATAAGTAAATAAGTCTAAGTTAAGCCCTGCTATAAAGGCTTAAGCCTATCTTACTTAAGCCTTCCTCATAGTGCTTGCTACCTAGTTGATTTTCTAAAATATTTAATTTTTGTATCATACAACTTATCTTGTGCTCAAAATTTTTAACAGAGTAATAAGATAAAAGAATGTTGAATATATATAAACTCAAGTAAAATATCTGATATGATTATATAATTGGCAAAAAGGATATAAAACAATGAAAAGAAATTAAGGTTACTGTACATTAACCTTACTGAAGAAAAGAATTAAAGATTATAATGTGAATTAAATAATAATATTCAAGATAACAACCATTATAAGAATATGTTCAGTTGTTTTCTATTGCTTTAGAAAACAATGCCTAAGTAAAAATAAGAGGAAATAAATTTTAAAAGCTGATGTAACATTGGGAGGATAGTGCTATATGCTTAATTAAAATTTTACTGTGATCTTCAGATATAAACAAGATAAGCCTGTCTGTCTCTCGACTAATGGTTCCAACTGATTTGTCTTTGTTTTCTTTTTAGAAAGACTAATACTGCGGTGCAAACTTTACCCTAAATACAAAAAAGGAAAATAGAGAAGGTTAAATGTAAAACCCCCATTTTTGTGTCTGCTCCATTGTTTATAGTGCTAGAAAAGAAGTGTTTCCCCTGTTATTCTAAAGACAGTGAACTCTACCACTATCTCCCCATCACAAATATGATTACATGTAAGTCTAAAATATTTCAACCATATGAAAGATGTTTTCAAACCATTTTCAGGCACTAATCAGAGCTAATGCCAAAATATTTCTTTCTACTACAAATACATCTTTTTATCTTCCTTTTCATTTTGTGTGAATGCTCATTTTTCTTATTTATTTTTCACTAAAATTAAGGTTCTGATAGCACCTTTGGGCTCCTGGCTAAGCCTAAATCTTCTATATGAGCTGATGTAACCAGTGGGGTCACCAACTATCACCTATCCAGGAGTTCATTTGCAAAAGGGAGTATGCCATTGAGGTTGAAATTTTTTGTAGGGAAGGGAGGTGATTAAGCTGGTACGGAAGCTAGTCTAGTGGCACTTGTGGTATCTTGGACATGGCATTCTCAGCAAAGACAGGCAATCTCCTCCAGTGATTTTGTGTGCAGTGCCCATCCACAGGTGTCTATAGCAAAAGAATTTCGGGGAGTTCATGAGCCAACATGTGGAATTCCTGGGTACTCTCACACACAAGTGGAGGTGATGCGGATTTTTCAGGTCAGCCCGGGCTTCCAGGATGTTAGCTCAATGGGTTGCCCAGCCAAGCCCCAGAGAGGGTCGTGGAGGGGCTGGTAAGCCTAGCCCCAGAAGTGTCAGCTCTAATGGGCAGGCAAGCCAAGCCCTGAGTTTTGCGATTGGGGCGGGGTGTTGACTCTAACGGGTTGGCAAGCCAAGCCCTAAGAGTGTTGCTGGTTGGATATGCTGGCATATCTAGCCCCCTGGGTATCTCAGCTTCTGAGTCTCGCCTTCCTTCCGCGGCCCTTCTGGTTCAGCTGGCTCTGTCTGGCTGCCAAGCCAGCCTCTGGGGTGCACGGTTTTTCGACTCCCACCTTCTGTAGCTCTTCAGGGTCAAAGTTCTTGTCTCATGCCCAGGAAGAATGAGGGACATTGACAGCTGGAAAGTGAGAAAGCAGCATTGAGAACAGAGAAGCTTCCACAGTGGGAGGGAGCCCAAAGGGGTTGCCCATCTGGGGCTGAAAACCTAGGGCTTATATAGCCCTAAGTCCAAGCTGATTGGCTAGTACTAGCTGTGAGCTGTAGCTGTTCTGATTGGTCAGTATTAAGGTAGAGACCTAATGGTGAGCTGATTGGTTGCTTTTCTATCCCCGTGGTGAGGACTTTAGCTCTAGCTTGAGAGGCTTGCTGGGAATTCGTTACCTTATTACCAGAGGACCCGCCTGTCTGTCTGCCTAGCCTTTCTCTAGCTATCTCCTGTCTCAGAGGGAGGTTGAAAGGTGGCATTTCAGCATGCAGGTGAAGCAATGAACCAGATGAAAATTCCAGATTATATTGACACTGTGACTTACTGATGTCCCAAGCTAGTAGAATCTAAGATTTGGATTATGTGAAGATTCGACTTATTCATCAATGAATAGATGGATAAACAAATTGTGGTATATATGTTCAATGGAATATTTTTTAGCCATACAAAATAATGAAGTACTGTTACTTGCTACAAAGTTGATAAACCTCAGAAATGTTATTATAAGTGAAAGAAGTCAGACACAAAGGCCAAATATGTATGATTCTATTTATATGAAACATGCAGAACAGGCAAATCTATAAACATAGAAAATAAATTGCAATTCCTAAGGGCTGGGAAAAGGCAGGTGTGGGGATTAACTGCTTAATAGGTATAGGGTTTCCTTTGGGTGTTGAATATGTTTTAGAATTAAATAAAGGTGGTGGTGGCACAACATTGTGAATGTACAAAATGCACTCAATTGTACACTTTAAAATAATTAAATTTATGCTGTATAGATTTTACCTCAGTAAAAATTCAACTAATTTTAAATAATTAAATATAAATTTTTTAATGCCAAAATAAATATCAAATAAATAAATATGTTTTTCATATTTTATCCTCTTTTTTCTCTTTCTTGATTTTCATTCTCATACTTTATATATTTAATCTGTTATATGTGCTTGACCTAGCTATCATAAAGCAAATAAAAATGTTTTTCAATATGGTCAGTTTAAGTATTTTTATTTTGTTTTAGTTTAGAAGAGGGTCACAAAGAAGGTTATAATGAGACTTCATTAGGATTGTTTGACAAGTATTTCAAACAATCTTTATTCAATCTTTATTTAGTGATGATCATGATGCACTACTTTGTCGGTTAAGAAACCATAGCTTACTCCAGGAAACTACACAAGTTGCTCTGTACAAGAGTTCAATAGACAAAAGGAAGTACCAGTGATGATTACTGTTATTCAGGAATGCCTAGGCATCATCACGTAATGGTCACAAAGATTTAGAAATTGCTCTCTAACTCTCTGAAAGTATCACTCGGAAATATATATAGCATTTAAAGGGAGTAAATGGTAGTTTATTTCAAAAATAATATCATAAAAATAAAAGTATTCCCTGGTTACTCTTTGTTATTTACTTTATTTTTTATGTTTTATTTTTATTTTTATTTTTTAACAGTGAAAGTAGAGCGATTTATTAAGCAGGAGAGGTAATACACTTCAGAGAATTAGGAGTGGGCTGGGGCAAGACACTGGCTCAAGAGCTTGTTATTTACTTTAAAAAATTAAATAATTTATTCATTTTATTGCTGATAACAACACCATGGAGTAGCTAAAATAAGCCCTATTTTACAGATCAGGAAACTGAGGCCCACAGAGATGTAGTGACTTATCCAAAACCCCATAGCTTATCAATGGAGACAAAATTTAACCTTCCCTTTCTCTCTAAAGCTCATGACTTTGAACCCTGCATTATATACAGAAGATATGTTATACAACTTGGAACCAACACTCTTAGAGTCCTGTTTCATGATGTACTTAGATTTTAGAGTGGAGAGTTATCTCTACATTTTAGAAAAGGTAAATAAGTACAGAGATAAAGCTCAGATCCACATTGCCAGACTCCCTCTAAACCTCTCTTTACCTTGGCATATTTTCATCCAGTGTTACAAAATGAAGAACCCAAGTGGCAGTTAGCCAAAGCCCACATAGATCATGGGAAGTGTCTGAAGCCAAGGAGTTTCTATTTTGTCAGAATACAAAGTCTTATTTTATTTATCTTCAACAATTCCTTCTGTCTCTCAATAGTCCATTAAAGACAGAGATGGAAAGTGAAAATAGATTATCAGTCATTTAACTCTTTCCAAAATCCAGAAGTGTTGGTCCTATACCACACTAACTCCATTCCTATATAATGCAAAGGAGTTTTTTGATAAAGAAAATTTGATGTATAAGAGAAGAATCATTATGTATCTCAATATGAGAAGTGATTCTAGTAGACAGTTATTTAAATGCAGATTTTCCTGACACTTGAGTTACCAACAATAAACTATTATGTAAAGGATTTATCCCACTTTATCCTGATCAGAAGTTTGGGAAATACTTTCTCAATCTTGTATGTGTCCCTTTATATTTTTTAATATACTTTTAATTTATAACAAACCCATTTTAACACAAAAGTCTTTCCACTTATAAAGAAAGGTAAGAATAATACGGGGGGAAAAAGTTGAGTTTCAGGAGGACCATAAAATCTTTCGTGTTTTTCTATGTGAAATTTTTTTGTCATGAGTTGCTCTAAATTTGTCATTATTTCCCACATGAGTATTACCTGGGTAAATTATGGTTTGCATTGGCCCTCCACTTGAAATGAAAAGCAGATTGCATTGCAGACTTGAATTATCCTCCAATATTGCATGATATATTATCCATCTTGATGGGAAACTATTGTTATATATTTCATAGTTATGATTTCTAAGATATCAAACTCCTCATTATCTTCCTGTGCTAGCCAGCTATAAATGCCAAAATTCTCCAGCTTCCAGTATGTGCTTTTTTAAACTTATAGTCCTGTGTTCTGTGTATGTTTAGCATTTTATGGTGCTGCATAATATAGAAATGTCATAATACTTTATCGGAAGCCCCTGCTAGGCTACTGACAGTATAGGTTTCATTTAATTCCTGGATGCAACAGACGTTTTCTGATATTTCCTGTATAATATAATAAACAGCAAATGCAGTGCTTAAAATGAATATTTAAAGAATCAATCAGGCTTGAAATTTAATTTTATCTAATTGACTTGCTATATTCTAACAAAATTGAATGACATAAAAATTCACCTACCCTATATAATTTCGTATTTTCTCCAATCATAAAAATAGATTTTTTCTTTCTCTTTTAACTTCCTTTGATATAATCTTTTAATTTACTAAGTTAATTTAACCCTGTCTCACACAGGTTGAAGAAGTGTGTATCACCATCTTGGGATAGAAATCACATGTGCAATATAATTTTATTCCAGCCATCCTCTCCCTGCTTAACTCCTACCGTGAATCTCTAAGACAGTTAAAGTGTTTTAAAAAGCCCTTGGTCTACATTGTGAGGACTGATTTTCTTTTCTTTCTTTCTTTCTTTTTTTTTTTTTTTGTACACACATTTATGGAATACACCAAGTTGAAAAAAAGACAGATGTAGACCACCATTTCTGATTCCCAAGAACCTTCTGGAATGAGCATCCCACATTGATTTATCTTCTGACAGAAACAGGCCATCCATATGACTTACATCACAGTGAATATTATCAGTGCCTCTGGGAAAGAACAAATAGATCTTAATAGAAAATATAAAAGTAACAATAGCAACTATCTTATAAGCAGATGACAGTAGGAAAATATATATTTTTATGTATACTCAATATGCCTACTTGAAAAATAAATATATATAAATGGAAGAATGTTCATATAGAAATCTCAAAAAAGTATAGAGCCCATGTTTGTTTCTGATTATCTGACATTACTGACTGAGTATACTGTTTGGTTGTGTTTCCATACCCAGCCGAATTTATTAAATTTTTTCTCAAAAATAAAAGTGTATTTACTAACATAATTTTATTCTCGCTATTTTACTATAATATCGAACAATAACTTTAAAGGCATTTTCCCTCTTCCATCTCCTTCTGATGGCCATACTCTCATAGACTTATGTCTGGAAAATGCAAGGTAAAAAAACTCAAACATGTAGATTATGACTAATTATCAAATATTGCAAATTAAGAACATATTTATGACCAGTAAGAAAGGCATCTACTTGCCAAGTCCAAATGCAGCAAATTCTTATAATACTTCTTCATATTAAGCATAAGTTTAAAAATGTCATTACACAGGCTCTTTTAAAAATCCTGATTAAGTCCATGTGTGTATATTAGAGATGAACCAAATCAGGGCTCACAACTCTTCCAATCAATTTTTTTTATCATTGTCTAATATGGTCTAGTTAATTAATTGACTAGCACAGGGAAGCACAGGTTATGATGTTTTTGTAAGAATAAAAACTTCTGTGGTGAGTCAGACAAACTAAACAAAGTAAGTTTATTCTACTAAAACTATGCCTAAGTCATGCTGATTCTCCAGCCCTCTAATGGTATGACTAGACAAAATGCTTTGAGAAGCAAATACTTTAACCTGACCCGAATCAGAAGCAATCTTAAGTGCTCATGTTTCTGAGTTTTTTAATTAAAGCAAATTCTCTCATTTAATTATAAAGACTGTTTTCTTTCATTGAAAATTCTAGGAAAAAAAAGAAAAAGATTGTTCATAGACCTGAGTATGAAAAAGAGTTGTTTATCTCTTCACTGCCCTCATGTCACTGTTTTTAAACTAACTGGGAACGTTTCAGTTTTACCCATGTGTCTGATTCACATTCAGATTAATTCCACTTTTGTGATTTATGATGCCTTCGGTTTTATATTTACTGCTAGCTAAAACTAATAAGCTCTCTCTGAACAAGTGCCATGATACAAGGTCAACACCTAGTTAATCATGCCATTGTTTTTCCATACATGTTGCCCTCTGAATTATCTGCAATGATAATTGATTAAAAAGCACATCTGGATGATGTCATTTTTTTAAAAAGAAGCAAGTTTAACTTTTCAAAGAAAACTTGTTTTTGTTTTAAGTTTGTACAAAACTTTTTGGACATCTTAAATCATCTTATAAAACAGATTTTGCATTCATCAAGAATATATATATTTAGAATTATTGTTAATTACCATTAAAGCCTTTTTTGACTCTCCATTTTTAAATACATGATGCTTTGAATTCTATATATGAGCAAGAACTATATAATGCCATGCCATAAAAAGGGATTCAGGTGTATTCACAGCTTTATTTATTTTTATTTTTTTTTTAGTTGAAGTCTCACTCTGTCACCCAGACTGGAGTGCAGTGGCAAGCTTCCAGTCACTGCAGCTTCGACCTGCTGGGCTCCGGCGATCCTTCAGCTTTAGTCTTCCAAGCCGAAACTACAGGCACACACTACCACACCTGGCTATTTTTAAAAATTTATTGTAGAGATGAAGTCTCACCAAGTTGCCCAGGTGGGTCTCGAACCTGTGGGCTCAGGCAATCCACTTGCCTTGGACTCCCAAAGTGCTGGGATTACAGGCTGAGCCACTGAGCTCAGCCAACAGCTTTATTTTTGACATATTATTTCATACTACATAAATCTATTCTTTACTTGTACATTTTATTGTGAGTAACTGTTTTCTGTAAATCACATTAAAATGTTCAACATATAAGTATTAAAAGCATGAGATATTATATGCACTTTTGATTTTTTAGTTATATGTATTACTAAATATATATGTATATATATATATATATATATATATATATATAGAGAGAGAGAGAGAGAGAGAGAGAGAGAGAGAGAGAGAGATGTCCCCTACCTCTTTAAGAGAATGCTTCATTTTATCTGCAAAAGAAGAATTAAAATTACTGTAATAACTCAGAAATCCCCCTACTGGGAATATACACAGAGGAACTCAAATCATTCTACAGAAAAGATACCTGCACACACATGTTTCTTACAGCACTATTCACAAGAGCAAAAACATGAAACCAACTATGCCACCCATCGAAACTGGACTGCATAAAAAAAATGTGGTACATACACACAATGGAATATTATGCCGCCATAAAGAAGGACAAATATATGGACTTCGCAGCAACTTGGATGGATTCAGAGCTGATCATACTCAGTGATCTATCACAGAAACAAAGAGCAGAGTACCATATGTTCTCACTCATAAGCAGACCTTGAGCAATTATCACAATAGTGTAAGAAAGGGATTGGCAGTAGTGGGAAACAGCTGGGGGGCGGGTGGGATTGGCAGTTGAGGGAAACTGCCAGGGAAGGGAGAGGCACACCTCATCAACAAGGGTGCCTGCATAATGAACATTTGTATACCTAACCTGAATTGTACCCCACATCTTTAAAATAAAAAATTTTTTTTAATTACTCTAAGAGTCTGATGAGTATTCTGTATGAATGACTCTGTGAACTATACATTGCCATTCCTACATTAAACCTATTCATATTATAAAATCATATTATTTGAGGCTCAGAAGATCTAACTACATATACCACCAGCTAATCTCCATTTTCTTGCCCTTTCCAATGAGTTCTTGATTAGTCCCTCCTACTCACTGAGTATTGGGCAAATATACCTCTCCAGTCTATCACTCTTCTCTTTAGTCCTACAATTAATTATTCTACAAATGTTAATTTGCTATTTGGGTCATTCAGTCAAGGCCCTAGTTATTTAGTCTCTGAGAGGTATTATTTTGGGACTAATGATTTAGTAAATCTGGGTACTAAGACAGGTTTTTCTGCTATTACCATGGATTACTTGAGATTAGGAGATGTCAGTTATTTCTTGGTAATAAAGAGAACAAGTTTGGTTAAATAATTGCTAAAATCCTGTCTATTTAAAACTGCACTGATACAGATGCTGGGAACACTTCTACAATGTTGGTGGGAGT
Organism: Tarsius wallacei; assembly: GCA_963574415.1. Lineage (NCBI taxonomy): Eukaryota > Metazoa > Chordata > Mammalia > Primates > Tarsiidae > Tarsius > Tarsius wallacei. The sequence goes on along the minus strand of CAUYQG010088756.1, from coordinate 17,658 downwards.
GTACACTAATACAACCTCTGTGGAAATCCTAAAAGACCTAAAAATTGACCTCCCATATGACCCAGCAATCCCCCTTCTGGGAACATACCCGGAAGTACTCAAATCATTCTACAGAAAAGATACCTGCACACACATGTTTATTGCAACACTATTCATAATAGCAAAACCATGGAACCAACCGTGCTGCTCATCAAAAATAGACTGGATTAAAAAAATGTGGTGCATATACACGATGGAATATCATGCAGCCATACAGAAGGACAAAATTATAAACTTTGCAGCAACTTGGATGGATTTAGAGGCTGTAATACTCTGAACTATCACAGAAACAAAGAATTTTGTACCACATGTTCTCACTCATAAACAGACCTTGAACAATTATCATAATACTATAAGAAAGGAATTGGCAGTAGTGGGAAACTGCCAGGAGAGGGATTAGGGGCGCACACTTCATCAATAAGAGTACCTGATCTCAAACCAGGTGACATGAGGACCAAAGTGAGACCCATACTTTACCTGTACAATGACCATTTGTATACCTAACCCTGAATTGTACCCCACATCTTTAAAATAAAAAATAAATATAAATATATAAAACTGCACTGATGACCTTCTATTGCAAAAAAATTTCTTCCTCCTTTTGTCTCCATTTTGTAAAAAGACTCTGCCACTCATATGTACTCCCACCAATAATAAGAATGTAGTATCTTCCACATTGTTTGTAGTGAATCTGTCAGTTTAGTTGTGTTTAACTTCCAAATATAGCTCATGTCTATAACTAAAATAAATACAACTTGATCTCTCATATGAGGTACAAATTAAAAGGCATGTGTGTCCCTGCTAGCTCTGAGAAAGGTTTTAATCAGTATTGACAAACTGACCTAATCTCTGTCCACCCCCAGTCACTGAGGAGTCTGATTTTAGCAGTCAGAGGCTCGCCTGCATAACTTCTGGCTTAAGGGTGATCCAGAATCTTGTGTCAAAATGTCATTATTCAATACAACTTCCAGGGGGCTGTAAGAATCACCACTTTTTCCCTCCTAAACTCTGATGAATCCAACTAATAGTGAATATTCAAACTATCCCTTGGGTTCTGTTATAAAATTTTAAAATGTTTAGCAAATATAACACAAAGATGACTCTTTCATGAGTCTTGTCCAATTCTGTAGGAATCTCTGAGCTCCACTTCACTGGTCCATGGCAAATTACTTCAGCAGAACCAGTAATTGAATGTAAATATGGACAGTAATTTTTTTTTTCTTATTGAAGGATCATTTTATTTTTTATTTTCTTATTTATTTATTTTTTTGAGTTGGAGTCTCCCTTCGTCGCCCAGGCTGGAGTGCAGTGGCAAGTTCACAGCCGCCCTAGCGTCAACCTGCTGGGCTTAGGCAATCCTTCCACCTCAGCCTTCCAAGGAGCTAGAACTACAGGCGTGCGCTACCACGGTTGGCTAATTTTTGATTTATTGTAGAGATGATGTCTCGCCAAGTTACCCAGGCTGGTCTCGAACCCGCGGGCTAAAGCAATCCATTTGCCTCAGCCTCCCAAAGTTCTGTGATTACAAGCTGAGCCACCGAGCCTGGTCTGAATGATCATTTTAAATTCAACAGGTGATCAGCACAAACAGAGACATAAAGATGATTGATAAGGCCTTACATCAGTCTCTGAAGAATAAGTGTGTCAGTAATATATCTCAGCCCTTGAGACTTTCCATTCTTTTTCATTAAAACGCTTGCTATAATCAAGTATTTTTCATGAATCATTGGCATGGTTCTTTCCACCAGTTTCTGAAGTTTCTGTTAGCAATTAGCTTGTATCAATGGTTCCAAATCCTATTTATTAGAAAATCCTACAATAATTTTCAAGTCCTTGGAGATCTAGTTTCTCTTGTGGAATAAGGAAATTTGAATTAACCCAAGTTGGTTACCATCAATCTTCTCTACACATCTAGAAGGCACTCTAACTCCTTGAGGAATAGGGGCTCCACGGAGGTTGGGTTGAACTCCTAGGCAACAAATGAAGGAAGATTTTTAATACTTCTATATGGTGAACATATATACAGCTTCGTAAGATCTGTTCTTTCTCTGTAACATACAGTCTCAAGCAGCACATTTTCCCTCGTACAGCAATTATGATCTCAGTGTAAATTTCATTATATCTTTTTCTTTTTTAATGTCTGTGAATGTGGATGTGTGTGCTTCTGGGTGTATGTACAATTATGTATTTTGTTTTTGTTGAGGGCTACCACAGTTCAAGAAGTTTGTCTACCCTGCCTACTCCCTTTATTTTACAGCATTTTGCCAAAAATCAGAAAGTCTGATAAAAATACTCTTGGCTCAAATGTAGTGATAATAAATGAAACTAAAAGTAAAACTGAGAACTTCACTTTAAATTCATTATCCCAGGAATTAGGCTTCATTATCTCCCCAAATATGACTGGAGGCACATGGATTACTGTCACTGAGTGGGCTTGCTTTTGAACAAAGCTGCAAATAAAAATGAACAATAAATACATTAAATCTATACTTAGAATCTCAAGAAAATAATAAAGCATGAATGCAGGCTTAGTGCATGAAGGTGCAGTACTAATGCACAGAATAATAACTCTCTCCATCACTCTCTTCAAAAGGCTTTCCCCTAAAATTTTGAAATTCTTTGATCACTGACAATCAAATTCCACTGCAAAAAAATTCTCACCCATAACTAGTATATGCCATCATTTTTTCTCCTTCTCTTTCTCTCTTCTTGTTCAGCCTGTTCTAATGTATATCAACTAGTCCTCTAAGACTTTACACTTTTTTCCTCACCTCTCCTTAACCTGGATATTACAAATAAGGAGAATTTGGCAGTGATATAAATACCAAGAGCCAGAGCTCATCCAAGAATAAGAGAAAGGGAGAATATTGGTGTCATAAATTTGTTTAATGAAGTTGCTGCTTCAGCATCCATTATTAGGCCCAAAATAAATTATTTAAAACCCAGTTGTAACATGTCCCCTTTAGCCTACTTAAAACATTCCCTCCTTGTGTAGTTGTTTGAGATATTTTAATAGTTAGCTTGTTCCTCATCTTATTGTGACCCATGACCCAACACCTCATAGCTGTTGACTATAATAAAATCTAATGGCCAAGGTCAGAACCATATAAATTCATTTTCCACTCTCCTTTTGCAAGTTTTCTTTAACCAACTTACAACTCCTGTTAGAGAGTCTAAGGGATATTACCCATGGTTCTTATTAAAGGCATAGTCATACAGGTACTCTCTCCTCCCCTCACTCTCCACCCACTGGTTGAGCTCCCTGTCACCTTCAGACTTCACAGCAGCCTCCCATTCGCACCTCTAGCCTCTCTGGGACCTGTAAGTAAAAATTTCTTCTTGTTCATATATTTTGGTTTCACTTGCTCACTGTGTCTCACCACACAAACACACAAACACCTGAAACTAACATTTTTCCTGGCCAGGGCTTTTTCTGAGAGAGTGGGTATCTTAGTAGGAATAAACTGGACACAAGTCAGACAAAAGCCACAAGAGTTCAGGCAAGATAAGCAAGATTCCTATGAAAGAGACACCTGGTCACAAGTCTGTAAACTTAGGCATTAGGACGTCTGCTAGGATAAAGAAGTATTCAATGAAAGATAAAATATAAACATCCATGACCAAATCCCTTCAAATCCCGTCAGGGAAGGACAAGAGCTTATGGCCTCAAGATAGAGGCTTCAAGACCAAATCAGAAAGAAATAATAACAATGATAAATAATCAGACATTAACAATTTTTGTTCTTATTGCATACTAATTTCAAGATCTAATATATCAGAAATCAATTTCTATTTTTCATAATTCATTTAAACAATATTTATTGAGAAACCGTAAGCTGTCATGTTGGTGATAGAATGATGAAGAAAACAAACCAAGGCTCTGCTCTTACGGTACTTACATTCTAGTTGTAGAGAATGAATATAAAAATAAATATGTAATTTGTCAGTTGTTGGATGAGAAGAAAATTAAAGCAAGGTAAAGGATGAGAATCAGAGAATGCTATTTTAAATTGACTGACTGGGGATGTCCTGTAAACTTTTTTAAAAATTAGAGTTTGGGAACCTGAGAATACTATAAAGGTCATGACATGAGAAAAGAAACTAACTATGAATTAAATTTTCAAAAATATAATCATTAGTTTCTATTTTTTATTTTTCAATTTTTCAATTTTATATTCAGGGGTACACATGCATATTCATTACATGGACATATTATGTAGTGATGTGGAATAGGCCCATTCCCCAAATAGTGAATATTGTGCCCTATAGGTAGTTTCTGAACCCTAACCTCCCTCCTCCAGGTCTCCTAATTGATGTCCCCAGGCTCTATTATTTCTATCTTTGTGGCCGTTTAGCTCCCACATATGAGTGAGATCATGCGGTGTTTGGTTTACAGTTTCTGAGTTAGTTTACTTAAAATGATGATCTCAAGCTCCATCCATGTTGCTGCTGCAAAGGATATGATTTCATTGTTGTTATGGCTGTATCGTATTCCATGGTGTATATATACCACATTTTCATTATCCACTGATTGGTTGATGGGCATTTAAGTTGATTCCACATTTTTGCAATTGTGAATTGTGCTGCGATGAATATGTGGGAGCAGGTGTATTTTTTACACAGCAACATCTGTTTCTTAGGCTAGATACCTTGTAGTGGATTGCCAGATCAAATAGTAGATCTACTTTTAGTTATTTGAATAATCTCTATACTACCTTCCATAGAAGTTGTACTAATTTAGACTTCTACCAACAGTGAATAAGTGTTTCCTCCTCTTTGCATCCACACTAGCATCTATTATTTTTTGTTTGTTGTTTGTTTTTGTTTTTAATAATAGCCATTCTGACTGGTTTAAGGTGGTATCTTAGTGTGCTTTAACTTGCATTTCCCTGATGATGTGTGATGTGGAACATTTTTTCATGTGTTTGCTGTCCATTTGTATATCTTCTTTTGAGAGATGCCTGCTTATGTTATTTGTCCACTTTTAAAATGAGTTATTTGCTTTTTTCTTGCTGATTTGTTTTGAGTTATTTGTAGATTCTGAATATTAGTTTTTTGTCATGTATAGTTTTTTTGTTGTTGTTATGTATAGTTTGCGAATAACTTATCCCATTCTGTAGGTTGCCTATTTGTCTGTTAATTATTTCTTTTGCTGTGTAGAAGCTTTTTAGTTTAACTAGTCTCCCTTATTTATTTTTGTTTTTGTTGCATTTGCTCTTGGGGTTTTACACATAAATTCTTTGCCTAGGCTGATGCCCAGAAGAGTTTTTCCTAGGTTTTCTTCTTGGATTTTTATGGTTTCAGGTCTGACATTTAAGTTTTTATTTCATCTTGAATTAATTTTTATATATGGAGAGAGTAAGGAATCAAATTTAATTTTTCTGCATGTCACTATCCAATAATTCCAACACCATTTGTTGAATAGAGTGCCCTTTCTCCAGTATATGATTTTGTTTGCTTTGTCAAAGATCAGTTGGTTGTAGGTGTTTAGTTTATTTCTAGATTCTCTATTCTGTTCCATTGATCCATGTGTCTGCTCTGCTCTTGTACCAGTACCATGCTGTTTTGGTTACTACAGCCTTGTAGTGTAATTTGAAGTCAGGTAAAGTGATGCCTCCAGCTTTATTATTTTTGTTTAGGATTGCTTTGGTTATTCCAGCTCTTTTTCAGTTCCATATGAATTTTTTTTCTTAATTCTGTGAAATATGATGTTGGTAGTTTAATAGGAATTGCACTGAATCTGTAGATTACTTTGGGTAATATGGTCATTTTAATAATATTGAATCTTTCAGTCCATGAGCATGGGATGTTTCTCCTTTTTTGTGTGTCCTCTGCAATTTCTTTCATCAGAGTTTTATAGTTCTCCTTAAAAAGATCTTTTATCTCCTTGGTTAAATATGTTCCTAGGTAGTATAGCCTTTGACTGCTATTGTGAATGGAATTGAATTCTTGATTTGATTCTCAGTTTGGTTTCTATTGGTGTATAGTAGTGGCTACTAATTTGTATGTGTTGATTCTATATCTTGAAACTTTACCCAATTTATTTATCAAGTCCAGGAGTCTTTTGGGGGAGTCTTGAGGGTTCTCTAGGTATAAAATAATTTTGTTGACATACAGAGATAATTTGATGTCTTCTTTCCCAGTTTGGATGCCATTTATTTCTTTTTCTTGTCTGATCGCTCTGGCTAGGACTTCCAGTAGTATGCTGAATAATAGTGGTAAAGTGGGCATCCTTGCCTTGTTCCAGTTCTGAGGTGGGATGTGTTCAACTTTTCTCCATTCAGGATGACACTGGTTGTGGGTTTGTCATACACAGTTTTTATTATTTTAAGGAATGTTTCCTCTGTGCCTATCTTGTTGAGGGTTTTCATCATGAGGATATGTTGAATTTTATCAAATGCTTTTTCTGCATCAATTGAAATGATCATATGATTTTTGTTTTAATCCCGTTTATAGTGTTTATAGATCATATTTATTGGCTTGCATATGTTGAATCACCTTTGCATCCCTAGGTTAAAACCCACTTGGTTGTGGTATATATATATTTTTTTATCTGCTGTTGAATTTGGTTGGCTAAATTTTTTTGAGTTTTGCATCTATGTTCATAGGGCTATTGGGCTGTAGTTTTTTTTATTGTATCTCTTCCTAACTTCGGTATCAGAGTGATACTGAACTGACCTTGTAGAATGAGTTAAGGAGGATTTTCACCCCTTGGTCTTGTGGAATAACTTCAGTAAAATCTGTACGAGTCGTCTTTTAATGTCCAGAAGAATTCAGCTGTGAGTTCATCAGGCTCTGAAAGCTTTTGTTGTTGTTGTTGTTGTTGGGAGATTTTAATTACTGTTCAACTTCGCTGCTCATTATTGGTGAGTTCATGGTTTCTATTTCTTACTGATTCAAGGTTGGGAGGTTGTATGTTTCCAAGAATGTATCAATTTCCTTTAGATTATTTAGTTTGTTTGTATAGATGTGTTCATAATAGTCTCAGATGATCTTTTTAATTTCTATTGTACCAGTTGTAATGTCTCCTTTTTTCATTTCTGATTGAGCTAATTTGAGTCTTCCCTCTTCATTTCTTAGTTAATCTAATTAGTGGTCTATCATCTTGTTTAACTTTTCAAAGAACAAACTTTTTGCCTCATTGATCCTTTGTATTTTTTTTAAGTTTCAGTTTCATTTAGTTCTGCTCTGATCTTCACTATTTCTTTTCTTCTAGTAGTTTTGGATTTGGTTTGTTTGTATTTTTCTAATTCCTTGAGGCAGTGACATTAGGTTGTCAATATGAGATCTTTCAGTATTGTTAATATAGGCCTTAAGAACTATAAATTTTCCTCTGAACATAGCTTTAACTGTTTCCTAGAGGTTTGGGTAATTTGTTTCATGGCTGTAATTCATTTCAAGGAATTTTTCATTTCCATCTTGATTTCATTGTTAACACAAGGATCATTCAAGAGTAAATTTTTTAACTTTCATTTAGTCTTCATTTGGTTTTGCGAGTTCTTATTGGAGTTAATTGCTAGTTTTATTCCACTATGGTCTGAGATGATATTGATATGATTTTGATATTTTTGAATTTATGGAGACATGATTTCTGGTCTATCTTATAGTCTATTTTGGAGAATGTTTCATGTGCTGATGAAAAAAATGTGTATTCTGTAGTTTTGTGATTAATTGTTCTGTAGTTTGTTAGTTTCATCTCCTCTAGAGTCATGATTAATTCAAATGTTTCTTTGTTGACTTTCTGCCTTTGTTGACTTTTTGTTGACTTTCTGCCTTGATGATGTGTCTATTGATGATCTGAATATTGAAGTCTCCCACTGTTACTCCCACTGTATTGCTTTCTATCTCCTTTTTTTGTTGTTGTTGTTGTTTTTTTGTTTGTTTTGTTTTTTTAGGTCTATTAGAGTTACTTTTATGAAGCTGGGGTCTAGAATTTTTATGACTTCTCACTGGATTGGTCCCTTTATCATTATAAATAGACTCATTGTCTTTTTGGTACTGCTGTATATTTAAAATTTCTTTTTAGTGTCCATTTGCATGGAATATTTTCCCCACCTTGAGTCTATAGGAGTCTTTGTGAGGTAAGTGTGTCTCTTGAAAGCAACAGATATATATACATACATTTTTTATTCTGACAGTCTATATATTTGTAGTGGGGCATTGAGACCTTTTACATTCAGAGTTGATAATGATATATAAGGTGCTAGTCTATTCACCATACTGGATGTTATCTGGTTGCTTGGTTTATTTTCTCTATTGTGTTGGAGATATATGTCTCCTATAAATTTTACGATTTCCAGTATTTTTCTACTGGTTTATTTTGACCCTTTGTTTCAGTATTTAGAATTCCTTTGACTATTTCTTGTAGAACTGGTCTACAGGTGACAAGCTTCCTCAGCATTTGCTTGTCTACAAAGGACTTCATTTCTCTTTCATTTATAAAACTTAGTTTTATAAAATTCAAAATCCTTGGCTGACAATTATTCTTTATGAGGAGATTGAAGGTGGGGCCCCAATCCCTTCTGACTTGTAGGGCTTCTTCTGAGAAGTCTGCTGTTAGTCTGATAGCTTTACATTTGTAAGTTATTTGATGATTTTGCCTCACTTGTCTTAAAATTATTTTCTTTATATTAACTTTGCATAGCCAAATGATTATATGCCTTGGGGATGACATTTCTGCAATGAATCTTCTGAGGTTTCTTTGGGCTGTTTCCACCTGGATGTTTAGATCTTTGACAAGACTAGGGAAGCTTTCCTCCATTATTCCCTCAGATAGGTTTTCCAAACCTGTTTCTTTATTTTTTTCCTCAAGAACACATATTATTTCTAGGTTTGGACATTTTTACATATTGTCACATTTCTTAAAGACTTTGTTCCATTCTCTTTATTCTTTTTTCTTTATAATTGTCTGATTGGGTTAATTCAAAAGTCTTGTCTTTAAGTTCTGAGATCCTTTCTCCTACTTGTTCCAGTCTACTCTTAAAATTTTCCATTGCATTTTTTACTTCCTTTAATGTTTCTTTTCTTTCTAGAATTTCAGCTTGTTTTTCTTTTTTAAGGGTATCTATCTTTTGGGGGAATTTTTTCAACCATATTCTGAATAGTTCCCCCACCCCCCCACATTTCTTTACGTAGGTTTCAAATTTTCTTCTGAAGTTCATTGACCAATTTTATAATCAATCTTTTGAATTCCATGTCTGGAATTTCAAAAATTTCATTTTAGTTAGGGTTTGTTGCTAAAGAGTTGATATAGTCTTTTAGGGGTGTTGGAGAACTCTTTTTTTTTTTTTTTTCATATTGTCAGAATTATTTGTCTGGTTTCTTCTCACTTGGGTTTAGGCAATCTTTTCTTATTTGAGGTGCAGGGGGCTGACATGGGCACTGTAGGGTTTACTTGGTTATGTATACCCTTAGTGTGGTGAGTTTCTCAATTGGTAGATGTGGCAGCCCTACGCTGTTTATCTGCAGTGGCTCACAGCATCCTGAGTGGCTGGAGTGGCTTGGAAAATGTTGCTAGTTGGTGTTTGGGATCAGGCCTTCTCCAAAGCTGAGGTATTGTATCCAGTGTGGTAGCTGTACTGTTGATGGATGGCCAGGAAGTAGTGCTTATGGGAGACAGCCAGTTATGATGGTGGCTGTAGAGTTTCTCCTTGGTATGTGTTGCTCCAAGGAAGTGCCCATTCAGCAAGCCGAGGGATTCCCCAAGTTATCTCTCTGTTTCAAGCCTTCGAGGGTAATGCAGGGAAAAGGAGCTGAAGCACCCCATACTCAGCTGCCCTGTGGGAATTAGGAGGGTATCCAAGGCCACTGGGATAACTCTGTTGTGCAGAGCAGGCACAAAAGAGTTTACAAGGGAAGTGAGAGGTTGCTATTGCAGTAAGTACCACTTGGCTCTTGCCTTGGCTTCGGGTAATCTGCAATCTGAATGTCAAGGTGCAGCTGGCTTCAGGGCCTCAGGTGTTCTCAGACAACCAGCCCAGTCAGAAACTCTCTGCAGCTGCAGAGTTTGCCCTTGGGGTCCATTCCCTCCCAAGCTGCCCGGAAAGTGACTGCTCCACCCTGCAAAGATTGATTTCCTGGGAAATGGCAGTTGCTGTTGTTCAAGGCTTTTTTCTTACACCACTGTACAGCAGAGCATGGGTGTGGGGAAGGCAATTTCTCATGAGGGCTTGGGATTCACAAAGCTCAGGGGGCCCTGCAGGTTCATGACAAGAGCACGGAACTCCTGAATTCCCCTAACTCAACTTCCCCACTGTGTCCAGAGGCTGTGGTCGACTGTGGCAGTACAGGTAAGAGCCCAGTCAGTTCCAGCCCAAGTCAGTAGAATTATTTATTTTTCTGTGCTCTAAGTGGTTATTATCACTCCTTTGGAGACTGATGGGGCATGTTGCTGGATCCATTCCTCTCTGACTGCTGAGGAAACTCCCTCTATCTTGGTTTACTCTATAGGAGAAACTCATTCAAGCTACCTCCTGTCAGCCATCTTAATCCTCTCTCTGTTAGTTACTATTTTATTATAAATATTCTTTCATTTATTCACCAAGCATATATCAATCAAGTACCATGAGCCAGGGTTACCGTATAGTTTATTATTAGAAGTAAAACCAATGAGACATAGCCCTGTATTCATGGAGCTAACAGGGTAAAAGAGGCAATAAAAAAGTAGTTTTCCATTATTAAAATGATGATGAGTGCTCTAAGGGAAAAATAAGAGTAATATGGAAGCATATAACATGAGAAAACTATGCCAGTAGGAAGAAGTAATCACGAGAAACCATCCTGCTGAAAAGTGAGGGCAGAAGCCATCTAGTAAAATAATGTATATGAAAACCCTGAGGTGGGAGGAGTTTAGTACATTACAGGAATGAGAGAACAAAGTAGCAGGAGCCATCTATGTCACAAAACATTTTTAACCAGATAAGGGCTTGAACAAAAACATATTGTAATAAAGTATTTGATATTAAAATGTTAGAAACATTTACCTTAAAGTAATATAGAGACAATAATATTGCTCTACTATACCCTTTATTATTCAATGTTGTTTTAGAAGGCCTGGCTAATGCACTATAATAAGAAAGTGACAGTCTTAAGATTATAAAAAAAAAATATTTTTATTTTTTTGGCATTCAGTTATGGCTTTTAATCTTTTAAAAAAGGTTTATGTTTTATTTGTCACTTCTTTTTTTTAGAAGGAGTTTGAATTTTTTTTTGGCTTTTCTATTGTTTTTTTATTTTTGCTTGTTTAGAACTTCTTGGGCTTTTTTGTTTGTTTGTTTTTTTACAGGCGTTTGCCGAAGGCATAAACTTAAAATGCTGTTTTGACCAAAATGTACTTTTAAAATCTTTGGTTTCCTTTCGCCTGCTTGCCTTGGAATTGGTTCTCTTTTTCTAACCTTTTAAATTAAATACATATAATTTTTATGCAGTTTAGTTTATTTACTTTTGTGATTTCCTCCTAAATAATGAATGAATTTAAGATAATGGATTTATGTTCAATGCACAGTTGGCTCTGCAGATGTATTTACTTTTCTATTCCTCAGAGTCCAGAGTAAAATGAAAAAAATAAACTATTTAGAAAGTTTAGGACAAATGAGGCATATTGTAACAATTCGATGCATTAGCCTTTATGACTTATTAAGATGGACTCCTTGAATAATAATGGTTTTCCCTAGATGGCCAAAAATGTTACTTTATTTCCTATTTTTATAATAACTATATAATGAGAATAATATTTTTAATTTACAATTAGTTAGAGTTTTAATTATTCTCTGTAGTTATTCTCTGTAATTTTTAAAAAATTCTCTGTAATTATTCTCTGTTAATTGGTAAATGTATTTTATTATAGCCAGAGATTATGCATACAAATGCCTGCTGTGAGAAATGTATTGAAGTTGTAGCAGCATTCAATGTTATAAATGTTTAATGATTACTTTAAAAGGAGATATATAGTCTCTATTTTTAGATTATAAGTCTTAAAACATTTACAATAATTCAACAACTTAAATTATGTTTTCAAACCTTCAACATTCCTTTCTTTCTATATTGCTAATGGCTGTTCTTACCACCCAGTGTCATTGTGCTTTCCTTGTTCCTTTTCACAACAGAAAATTGATGGTAAATAATGTATTACCTAAAGCTTCAAATGTTGATGACAAAGTATACTTTACAAATATGAAATTAGCACTTTTGCTTCATTTTTAATTTTGCCTTGAGTCATCTTAGTTTTTTCTGTGTCTAACAATTATGTGTCACTTCTGCTTTCCTTAGGGATGTTTATAACTGATAGTTCTTTGCTCATACTTTACTTTCATCTATTTTATTATTTCAATTAAGATTTTTAAAAAATTAATGGAGGCTGTTAATTTCCACATCTACATTATATTTTAGTGAAAATATTCAAGATACAATACAAAAGTTACAAGACACACAAAGACACAGGAAAGCATGAATCCTATATAGGCAAAAGTTGCTGTCAATGGAAACTGTTCCGAAGGAAACTAAGACAAAAGACTTACTAGACAAAGATTTTAAATCAGCTATTGTAAGTTCAAAGAACTAAAGAAAACCATTTCTAAAGACTTAAAGTAATGTATAAGAACAATATCTCACCAAATAAAATATATCAATAAAAAATAAATTATTAAAACATGGAAATTTTGAAATGAAAAATGTATTAGAGGGGCTAAACAGTACATTTGAAAAAACGATTTTTAAAAAGTAGAGGTAAGTCAATTGAAATTATTCAGAAACAAAAAATGAGAAAGAAAAATGAATAGAACTTTAGAGACCTGTGGGATACCATCAAGCACACCAACATGTGACCCTTGAACAACATGAGGGTTATGAAGATTGAGTTGCAGTAAAAAAAAAATCCGTGTATAACTTTTGACTCTCCAAAAACTTTACTACTAATAGCTTAATCAGAAGCCTTGCCAATAACATAATAAATCAATTAACACGTATTTCATATGTTATATGTATTGTATACTGTATTCTTACAATAAAGTAAATTAGAGAAAAGAAAATGTTTTAAGAAAATCATAAGGAAGAGAAAATATATTTACTATTCATTAAGAGGAAGTGGATCATTATAAAGGTCTTCCTCATCATCTTCACATTGAATAAGCTGAGGAGAAAAATGAAGAGGAAATAGAACATAACTTTAATAAATAGCAATAGAAACAGTAAAGGAATTATGATAGTAAGCTAGAAAATATCTATTTGACATGAGGAAGGCGGTAGTATATAATGATATAATTTGTATGACAATAATGCCACAAAGATTGGGAAAGAAATAGTTTTATATTGTTGCAAAGTTGGTCTTAATGTTTCAGGGTGGCAAAGGCAAAAGAAAATCCACATATAAGTGGACTTGTGCAGCTCAAACTGATGTTACTCAAGGGTCAGTTGTTTATGCAAAATGGGATACCCAAAAGAAGTGGACAGAAAGGAGCAAAGAATTTTTGTTGCAATAAAACCCAAAACTCCAAAATTTGATGAAAAACATTATTCTGCACATTCAAGAAGTTCAACACATTCTAAGTAAGATAAACACAAGGAAATCTATAACTAGACTCATAATAGCTAAATTCTTAAAAGACAAAGAGAGAAATACTGGAAATAGAAAAAAAAAAAAAAAAGAAAATGTTTCATCAGTTACAATTAAGAGATGACGTCTCAGAAACCATGGAGACCAAAAGGTAATGAAATGACATATTCAAAGTGCTGAAAGAAAAGCACTTTTAGCAATAAATTTTATATTCAGCATAAATATCCTTCAAAAATTAAGAAGGAATTAATATATTATTCGATAAACAAAAACTGAGTTTATTTGTCACTATCAAACAGTTATAAGTAATAAGGGTCCAGGCATGGTGGCTCATGCCTATAATCCCAGCACTTTGGGAGGCTAAGGTGGGAGAATCACTTGAGATCAGGAGTTCAAGACCAGTCTGGGCAATAGAGTGAGACCTCGTCTCTACAAAAAATAAAAAATTAGCCAGGCGTGGTGGCATGTGTTTGTAGTCTCAGCTACTTGGGAGGCTAAGAAGGAAGGATCTCAGCCCAAGAGATTGAGACTGTGGTGAGCTGAGTTCGTGCCACTGCACTCCAGCCTGGGCGAGAGACCACAACTAAAAAAAAAAAAAAAAAAAGAATAATAAAAGCAGTTCAACCAGTTAAAATGAAGTGACATTGAAGAGTAATTCCAATTTACACAAAGAAATAAAGTAAAGGTAAATGCATAGGTAAATATAAAAAATAACATAAATGTATTTTTGCTTGATATTATTTTATTTTCCTATTTAGTTTAAAACACAACTAAATAAAATAATAATTAAAAAACTATTCATAGGCTTATAATGTATAAAGATACAATCTGTATGAAAATAATGACAAAAAGAAGTGAAAAGGGAGAGGCTTTATACTGTTGCAAAGCTTTTGGAGTCTTTTGAAATTAAGTTAGAATTAATCTGAACTAGAGTTTGTTAAATTAAAATGTTATTTTTAATCCCCAAAGCAACCAGTAAAAAATAACTTAAAAATAGTAAAAGAAACTGGGCTCGGTGGCTCAGCCTGTAATCCCGCACTTTGGGAGGCTAAAGTGAGTAGATTGCCTGAACCCATGGGGTTCGAGACCCACCTGGGCAACTTGGCAAGACCTCTTCTCTACAAAAAAACAAAAAAATTAGCCGGGCATGGTAGCACACACCTGTAGTTCCGGCTACTTAGAAGGCTGAAGTGGAAGGATCGCTGGAGCCCAGCAGGTCGAGGCTGCGGTGGCCGGGAGTGGCCACTGCACTCCAGTCTGGGCGACAGAGTGAGACTCCAACTCCAAAAAAAGAAAAAAAATAGTAAAAGAAACAATAATGGAATCACAATGGTAAACTAGAAAATATCTATGTGGCACAAAAGAAGGCAACAATGTTGGAATAGAAGAACAAAAGATATAAGAAACAAGAGGAAAAATGATAATTTTAAATCCAATCTTATTGGTATAGTCACCATAAATATAAGTAGACCAAACACTACAATCAAAGACTGGGGACTAAGAATGGATAAAAAAAACATAATCAAACTATATTCTGTCTATTCTGTAAACACACTTTAGAATCCAACATACAAATAAGTTGGTTGAAAGTAAAAAGATGAAAAAAGTTATGCTATATCAAAAGCACCCAAAAGAGAACTGAAGTGTTAATACTAATATCAGACATAACAGAATTTAAGGAAAAGTTGCTACTAGAGACAAATAAAAATTTTTAACATTATAAAAAGGTGAATTCATCAGAAAGATATATCAACTAGATAGATAGATAAGCATCTAGCAACTGAATCACTAAATATATAAAGCACAAACTGAAGCATTTAAATGAGAAACACACAACAGTTATATGTAGTCATTAAAAAAGTACAGATCAACCACGGGAGATAACTTCTTCAAACCCACTAAGGTTACTAAAATAAAAAAAGACAAGTCGGCCATGGTGACGGAGTGTAATCCCAGCACTTTGGGAGAAAAAATTAGCTGGGTGTGGTGGTGCACACCTGTGGTTCCAGCTACTTGGAAGGTGGAGGGATCACCTGAGTCCAGCAGGTCAAGGCTGCAGTGGCCGTGAGTATGTCATTGCACTTCAGCCTGTGTAACAGAGTAAGACTCCGACACAAACAAAAAAAAAAAGAAAGAAAAGACAGATAAAAATAAGTGTTGACAAGGCTGTGAAGAAATTGGAACCCTTGTGCATGACTAGTAGAATTATAAAATTGTGTAACTTTTTGGAAAACTGATCAGTCTTCAAAATTGTGATGTTATATGATACAGAAATTTTACTCTAGGTATTTACACAGGATCATTGAAAACATACATCCACATAAAAACTTGTACATCAATGGCCATACTAATGACTATTATTATTTATAATAGTCAGAAAGGGAAAACAGCCAACTATCCATCAATTGAAGAATAGGAGATCTACAACAGGGATGAGCCTTGAAAATATTACATTAAGTTAAAAAGTCAGACACAAAAATACCACATATTGTATGATTTCATGAATACAATATGTCCAGAATAGGCAAATCCATAAAGAAAGAAAGCAGATTAGTGTTTGCCAGACTGGGGGAGGGGTACGTGGGGCAGTGACTGCCAATAGGCATAAGGTTTTGTTTTGGGGTGATGAAAATGTTCTAAACTTACATAGTAGTGATTATATAACCCTGAATATATTGAAAAGGATGGAATTGTATGCTGTAAAGGTGTAGATTTCATGGGTATGTGAGTTATATCTCAATTGAACTAATATGTTTAAAAACTCAATTGAAGATCACTTCCTTTTTTAATAAACATTTTTTCAGTTATGATTATGTATGTAATCATTTTATGTATTGGATGTCCTCTTTTTTGCTCTTCTAGATCAACTCTCCACCGACTCTACCAATCTGTACTCCAGGAGGCTGAATTGAATGGACTGTATCAATGACTCCCTTGCTCTCTGGCTTTCTGTTGACTTCATCAGTGGGGGACTCTGGCAGGAGATGGCAGAAAGAGAAGAGAGGGAGAGGCCAAGGGGTTAGCATCTTCATTCCTTCCTGCTAGGTCTCAGTGATTGCTCAGTCTCTACACCAAATGCCACAGCTGGGCCAAAAGTCTCTTTCTCCAGATACACTTTCCGGTTCTGGTAACTGTTTTCCTCCTTTCATCCTTCAGGTTTATGGGTAAGAAAAATCCCTAATCCTAGCCTAGGATACTAAATTTACCTTGGTTATGTTCCTAAATGTGCACATACATTTTAAATAGCACTGGTATTGAAGTATCCCATTTTGCTTGTCTGTTGCCAATCCCTTATTGATACACTGTGTTTAGTTTTAATTTTGTCATCTTATTACGTGCTTTACTTTTTTAATGTATTTGCTTTTCTCATCATCTTGTTTTGTCATAGAATCTCTTACACTTTTGTTTTCAGCAAGGATTTTCAAGGTAAACATACTCTTTTTGGTTCTACTTGAGATTAGCACTTAATGTCTTAACATCATTCTTAGAACAATATTAAACAATCAAGATCAGTAACAAAATAATTTTTAATCCCCTTTTTTCCCAAAATAAGAGATTTGTTCTTTTTCCTATTTCTTTTTCTCTGTTTTAATTAATCTGGGTTTGCAAAATCTTTTTTTCACTGAAAAATATTTGTTTAACTTATTTTATATTGAGTATTGTGGTTATTTTTTATTATAGTCACTTTAAAGTCTTTGTTGCATCTCGTGATGTTGTAACAGCGACAGCTGTATGCTGAGTAGAGCTAGGTGATCTCTCTATCAAGGCCTGTGCGGACGACTTCAGGTCAAAAACAATGAAGACATATGTAATTTACATTAGGTAAAGAAGTTTGACTTTGGATTTTCTTAATAAGCATAGTTTAGCCAAGCAGGAAAGAAAAAATGAAAGAAAACATTCTATGTAGCTAGGTCTTTCAGAACTCAGACTTTTTTTTTTTTTTTTTTTTTTTGAGTCGGAGTCTCACTCTGTCACCCAGACTGGAGTGCAGTGGCCGCTCCCGGCCACCGCAGCCTCGACCTGCTGGGCTCCGGCGATCCTTCCGCCTCAGCCTTCCGAGTAGCCGGAAT
>CAUYQG010088755.1:0-27998 GCA_963574415.1 Tarsius wallacei | reverse complement strand
GCTGAGGCGGAAGGACCACCTGAGACCAGGAAGTCAAGGCTGTGGTAAGCTGTAATTGTGCTACTGCACTCTAGCAAGGGCAACAGAGTGAGACTCCGACTTTAAAAATATATATCGGTAACACAAAGGTAAGTAGGGCTGAATGTGATGCCTTATGTCTGTAATCCCAGCACTTTGGGAAGCTGAGGTAAGAGGATTGCCTGAGCCCAGGAGTTTGAGACCAGCCCGGGCAACTTGATGAGACCTCATCTCTACAATACATTTTTAAAAATTAGCCAGATGTGATGGCTAATCACCTGTAGTTCCATCCACTTGGAAGGCTGAGGTGAGAGGATCACCTGAGTCTAGCAGGTCGAGGCTGTGGTAGCTGTGAGCATGCCACTGCATTCCAGCCTGGGTGACAGAGTGAGACCCCAATTTAAAAAAAGTAGAAAAACTCCATACACTTGGAATATTGTCAAAGAAAAAATTATAATGAAAATCAGAAATATTTAGAACCAAATAATGTAAATAGTTTAAAATCAGGATTTGTGGGACAAATGAATTGATAGTAAAAGAAATTTATAGCTTTAAATGTTCACATTAGTAAAGAGAAAGGCACAGAATTGATGAGATTAGAATAGCATTACACTGATATAAAGAAGGGAAATAATAAGGATAAAGACAGATATTAATGAAATAGGACAAAATCACCTAATAGTAAACCATAAAGACAGAAGTCAGTAATTGAAAAGAGTAATAAAAGACACAAATCTCTGGCAAGATTAATTTTTTTTTAAATACAGAGGAAAGGCACAAACAGTATTAAGAATGAAACAACATAACTGCGGTTACTGCTGAGATTTAATGTTGAATAAGAGTAAGAGGCTGTTTGGTCAGCTCTGTGCTTATAAATCTGAAAACTTAGATGAAATTAATAAAATAGGGCAACCACCTCAGGTCCCCTCCCACTGTGGGGGCTTTTCTGTCTTTCCAATAAATCCTGCTTTAAAAAAATAAATAAAATTTAGCAAAGCTTACTGAAGAATAACGGAAAGCCTACAAATAGGAATAGTCTTATAATCACGGAAGAAATGGAATCAGGACTTGGAAATTCTCTCCTTCCTCAAACCCACCCAGAGAACTTTATTGGCAAGTACTAAGAACATTCAAGAAACAGTTCCACTTTCATACAAACTCCTTCAGAGAAGAGGAAAACAAGGAATGTTTCTACTCATTTTGTGAGACTAGTATAATAACCTTAACACCGACACCAGACAAAGACAGTGTGAGAACAAACATTTCAGGCCAGATTCACTTTTGAATATAGATGCAAAAATCTTAAGGAGAGAAACAATTGCTAAACCAGGAAGATATATATATATATATATTTTAATTTATTATTATTATTTTTTGAGTTGGAGTCTCACTCTATCACCCAGACTGGAGTGCAGTGGCCGCTCCCGGCCACCGCAGCCTCGACCTGCTGGGCTCCGGCGATCCTTCCGCCTCAGCCTTCCGAGTAGCCGGAATTACAGGCGCGCGCTACCATGCCCGGCTAATTTTTTTGATTTATTGTAGAGATGGGGTTTCGCCTGCCCAGGCGGGTCTCGAACCCGCGGGCTCAGGCAATCCACTCATCTCAGCCTCCCAAAGCGCGGGATTACAGGCTGAGCCACCGAGCCCGGCTTATATTATTTTTTAAAATGGCATGCATCACTGTAGGTTTTCAAAGTTCACAGGAAAGGAGATGCATATATCAGAGAAAAAAATATTTTATCTTGACAGTGACTTCAGAGTCACAAAATATAATCATAAAATTATTATAAAAATTGATCATTGTCTTTCTCTATCAACCCATAATATGGTTAGAGATGATGCCTTATTCTTTTACCCTGAAAACAAAGAAACAAAAAATGTGTCATAGTAGGGCAATATTTTTTTCTTTATTTCTTATAAGGTAGAAGAAGGATAATAGTCAAAGTTCTTCATGTGTGTATATATATGTGTCTACACATCTACATACATGGATATGACATACATATCATACATATATGATATATCTTACATTTATTTAGATATATCCATATATATATCCTACATATATACATAGCCTACATTTATGTAGATATTTCCACATTTATATATATATATATATCCTACATATATAGATCTATCCTACATTTATTTAGATATATTCACATTTTTATATATATCCTACATATATATCCTATTGGTTCTGTTTCTGTATATATCCTACATATATACCCTGCTGATATTGTTTCGGTTTCCTACATAGAGAGCAATTGATTTTGAGGCATTGGCTCGCATGGCTATGGAGACTGAGCAGTCCCATGACCTGTTGTCTGAACCCGGAAACTCAACACAATCAGTGGTGTGACAGAGGCCTGAGAGTCAGGGGAACTGAGAGTAAGCCCCAGGCTGAGAGCGGGGAAAGGTGAGATGAGCCGTCTCAGCTCAAGCAGCGAGGATCCAGGCAGGGGTGACTGCCTTCCACCTTGGTTCTCCTCAGGCCCTCTGTGGACTGGGTGATGCCCAGTCCTTTCTGGGAGGGCAATTGCTAGAGTAAGTCCACCAGTCAGATAGTAGTTTACTCCAGGAAACGCCCTTGCAGACACTCCAAGAAACCATGTGTGATCTGGGTAACTGCAGCTAGTCACAGTGACTCCAAAAATGAGCAATCCCGTTGACTGACTTCCACAATAATTTTAAATAAAGTTTATTAAATTATTTAATGGCCTATTGAATTAATTGTCTAATTCAATATTCAAATTATCATATGTTTGAAACAACTTTTTTCATGAGACATTAACGTCCAAAAATTAAGCAATAATATATATTGAAGCAAGTCATCAGATTGCTGTGCAAGAATATCACAGGAAATATTAACTCCCTATAAAAGCACTCTTCACTTGCAACCAACTCTCCCCAAATAAGATTCAATTATCAAAATTATTTTCAAAACAAAAAAACCCAAGTCAATACAGCATAATAGAAACTGGACTATATAAAAAATATATATTATTTACAAAGGGCTTTCCAAATATGTGTTTCTAAAGTAGTGGAAAGAATTGTGACATTTTACAAACATTCTTTTTTTTTCTTGAGAAATTAGGATTTGTTGAGGACCGAAGATCCCACAGTGGGAGGGGACCGATGGGGTTGCCCCACAAACATTCTTAAAAAAAACTTAACACAAGATAATGAGCATTTCCAGGCTCATTTATTTCTTCGTTGTACTTAAAATAGATAAACATAAATCTTTATAATGCATATCTACAAATCTTATATGGGAGGTTTAAATAAGGGAAAAATTGAGTAAAATGCATGGTTCATGGTAGTGTATCGTAATAGCTAATCATTGCAAAGCAATTCTGAAATATTTTTAGATATTATAAAATTTCAATTTTGAAGTCTTATATTGTAATAGTTATCTGTGCCTCATACATGAATTATAATACTTGGTCATAAATAATATACCAATAATTGCAAAAACATACTAAAGAAAATGATGCCATTAAAATTTGATACTGAAAACACTGGAAGATCCAATCAGTGTTAGATTTAATTTTGAAAGTAATACATTTGTTTTAGAAGTGATTTTTAAATGCAACTTTAAAATCTTTATTAGAAATCTATCACAGAAACACAGAAGCAAGTACCACGTGTTCTCACTCATAAGTGGGACCTGAACATTAATCACAAAAGCACAAGGGAGGGATTGCCAGTGTGGGCAGGACACACCAGGGGAGGAGGAGCAGGTAACAACACAAAGGATACCTGGTCCCAAACCAGGGGAAGTGGGGACCAGTTGGAGGCCCAAACTTCACCGGTCATACATGACTTATGTTCCTAATCCTGACTTGTACCCCACATCTTTATAATACAATAAAATCAAAAACAAAGCAAAAAGAAAATCACTAAATGAATGAAATTAGGAAGAATTTTAAAAAAAGAAAATAAGAAAGGAACACCCCCTTGTGTGAGTCATAAAATCATAAGTTTTGGAGCTAGAAAGCACTTGGAAATCATCTAACCCAGTCCTGGCACTGAAGCTACAGAACTGAGATTTTAGGAATGTTAGAGCAAAAACATGGAGCCAACCATGCTGCCCATCAAAAGTGGACTGGATTAAAAAAAAATGTGGCACCTATACACGATGAGGTTTCACGCAGCCATAAAGAAGGACAGAATTATGGACTTCATAGCAACTTGGATGGATTTAGAGTCGATCATACTGAAGGATCTATCACAGAAACAGAAAACCAAGCACCACACGTCCTCACTCATAAGTGGACCCTGAACATTCATCATAACACTTTAAGAAAGGGTTTGGCGGTAACGGGATGCTTCCAGGAGAGGGAAAGGGGAGGGCACGTGGCATCAATAAAGAGACCTGATCTCAGACCAGGTGAACCAAAGGGAAGCCCACACTTGACCTGTACAATGACCACTTGCATATTTAATCCTGAACTGACCCTCACGTCTTTAAAATAATTTTTAGAAAAAGAATGTTAGAGTAATTAGCATGTTCCAGGCTGTAGACTTAGACTCAGAAAAGGGAAGGAGCATGTCCAGCCGCCGACTCCACACTGGAAAAGTGCTTAGGTCGGCAGGCCCACGGGGTGGTCCTAGGACTGCCTCCCCGGGAAACCCATGGTGTGGTGGGATGTGCTGTGACACAAAGACGATGCCCTGAATGCAACTTCAGAATTCCAAACGGCCTAGTTGGGCGAATGTGCCATGACGTCTACCTGCGGGGCAGGCCTGGGTGTCCTGGACTATGTCCCGAACGACCTCTCTCCGTCCATAGAGCCACCGCCTGCCACCCCCACTGTCCGCTAACACCCTACTTCGTTTGTGATCACAATCTAGGGGGTGCCTTTCGGAGGCACTTGGGATCTCGACGTTCATTAGACATGCTGACTTGACAGGTGGCTTAAAGACGGCGCGTTCCAAATTGGACAGACCAGCTCCTTTTCTCACCAACATCCTTCACGCTGTCACACGTCGCCATTATTAGCTCAAGGATCCAAGTCCAAAACCTGGAAGCCATATCTCCTCCATATCCCTGT
This sequence comes from Tarsius wallacei, assembly GCA_963574415.1. NCBI lineage: Eukaryota > Metazoa > Chordata > Mammalia > Primates > Tarsiidae > Tarsius > Tarsius wallacei. Next base: position 22,923 of record CAUYQG010088755.1, on the reverse strand, counting down.
CCACGTTCTCACCTTTCTGCCCAGGACACCCGGTTCGGCTCCAATCCATTCCTTCCCTGTCTGCATCACACACGAGGCCATCGGCATCTCTCAGACGAACAGCTCTCACTTCCTTTTCACCCATCCTCATCCTTGCAACGCCATCCTCCATCTTATAGCTAGTATGGCATTTCTTTTTTTATTTTCATTTTCATTTAATTTTTATTTTTTTAGGGAAGTGTTGTGTTACCTTAGGCGAAAAAAATTTTTGATCACCAGAAATCATTCTTCCTAGTGAAACAGGAGACATTCACCAGGCATTTGCTCTTAGCTGGGATGCCACATCCTTCGGGATAATCTGCCCTGCCCATCCTGTCTGTCCCTGTGTGCTTGTGCAGTGGACTCCTCTACGAGTGGCATTTCTAAAGTAGTCTTCACTTTACAACATGGCATTTATGTGACGCTTCTTGTCTGGGCTTCTCTCCGCCTTCTTCTCCAGCCTTATCTTCTACTTCCTATCCCAGCTTAAACATGCAGATTTTTTTTCACATTATAAATAAACCAAGTTCTCTTGCTCTTGTGCCTTGTGCATTTTCTTTCTCCTCTTCCGCCTCCCTTTACGTGGCTAATTGTTTTTCATGCTGTACATGGTATTTCGAAGACTATTATTTCAACAAGTTTTTCAAACCACCTCTAGATAAGAGTAGGCACACCCATCGCTCCTGACGGTTTCCCTACGAACAGGTTTTTCAGTGTCCATCTTCCCTGAAGGTCTGGAAGCTTGAAGGGTGCAGCCACTGTGCATTTCACGTTCAACACGAAATCTGCAGAATGTGATACTATCTTTGATATTGTACAGAGTTATTCACTAGGTGGATTACAAATGGGACTTACAGTGGTTGACCACCATCAAAGTTTAAAATTATTTGTTATTCTGAATTAGGAGAAAAATGCTTTTTGGTAGCACACATTTAGTGTATGGATTTGATAAAAAGAAGGAAGTATCTCTCAAATCATTTTTCACAACCAGATATGCACATTTCAGTTTGTGGTGACTGTAGGTACATATATGAGACTTTATCACTTCATCTCTATCTGATATAAGTTGCTTTAAAAGTACTTTTTTTCCCCTCAAGGTTTTCTTCTACTACTGTTTTTCTTCTCTACATTCAGTTTTTACGACTTTTTGTTTTCAATAAATTGCCCCAAGAAGACTAAGAATTCACAGTGACATTCATTGACCTTACCCATATTGAGGCAAAGCAGTACAGAAATGCACATGAATGCAATGAGCAGGAACAGCCTGAAGAGAAAAAACATTTCTCCTTCAACATGTGATGCCTCACTCATAGACCAGCTCTAAATATATCAAGGGGAAATACTTGATAAAGGAATAACGGAAAACTTAACTTGCTTTTCCACAATATTTGAATAATGTGGTTATTTCTTTTGTAATTGTGTGAAGAAATCTCCACTATTGGAGAGGAAACAACATATTTTTATCTGATGATTCAATATCTTAGTATTTCTATAAAAATTATTTTCACGCAGACTAATATAACATTAGCTAAACTATATAATATTGAACAAATGGATTGATTTATCTTTTCTACATTATAGTACCTCTAATAACAAAAAGATTTTTAACTTTTTGCAACAGTGTAACTCATAACTTTAAAAGAAACATAAAGTTACTGACATAAAAGCCTACATTTATCATACTTTTTTCTCTTACAAATTTAGTAGTGTAGTATATCTGAAGTAGGCCATTGCTTATGTATTTTCTGTTCTAGAAAAATTGGAATGTTGACTGCTGGATAAGCATGAACTTGTAAAAATACTAAAATAAGAAATGCATGTTATATGCCTTTGGAAATCCAGACCAGTGCTAAATTTTGCCAAAAATTAGGTTACATACAATTCATCACCCTATATACAATAATATATAAAAATTTCAGTCTTCTGTAAAATGTTTAGAAAAAAGATCTTAACCTTTTTAAGGTTAAGACTCTTAATTTTAATTGAGCAGGATCCAATAATGTCTACTGATTTATGAGCCTGTAGTTCTACTAGAAACTAGGTGAAGGAGGCAATTCATATTAAAATGTACAGGGAATTGTCCTTTGGCATGTCTTTTTTTTTGGTCTAGATTGTAAATCTCTGAGAAAATTCTCACCCAGTTTAGAATTCTGGGCTTGTCAAGCCAATACATAGAACTTAAATAAAACAGTGTATGCACGAGCTTTGTCTCATTCAACAGAATAATTATGCCAAGATGTTAAACACAATGTTCATGATATTTGGCTTCTGCCTTTTCCCCGCTGGAGATAAGAACTAAAGCAATCATTTACTCTGAACTCCCTAAATCCTGTACTCTGAACATGTACAATATGATGTCTTGACCCATTTTAATGTTCAGTTGTGACCCTATTTATCAGACTCCATCATTCTGCCTAGCTATCCATATCAATAACTGCACATTGAATAATGATGCACAGAAATGCATCCTTACAGGAAATATATAAAGAAAACAATAACAAAGGAAACTTAACATAAAACTCAGGGATTGATCCCAAAGTCTCCCATGAAAGCCTTAGTTTGCACACTTCGTTATATTTACTTGTTGTCTATGAAGATGAAACGAGTGATAATATGAAGAACAAACAGTGTTGGATGTGCAGGAAAGACTATAGATGGTCAAAATCACTTTTGAAAGTTCTAAAAAATCTTTAAATCTCTACACATTTTTTTCTCAATATAAATATTATAAAAATAGATGAAATATGCTGGCTTTTTAAGTACCATTTTTTATGAGCACATATAAGACCATTATATGAAACTAATTTTCCTTGAATAATTTAAGCAAATTGGAAACTACAGAAGAAACTTTGGGAACAAGGAAGGGTGAACAATGGAAAACCCAAGTAAACGTTTAAAAAATGGACTCTATGGAATTACTTCTAAGATGATATAAAATTATAGTTGAATTAAAAATAGGTCAATCTTCTTGCCTTTTACCTAATACCAATACTCTATTTGAAGGACAACATAGGGGGAGTGACACGGCTTTGAGTTATTAAAGACAGATCCTTTTTCTGGAGGAAAAAGTGTATTTTGACAGTTTTTAAATGCTGCATGATCCTTACTTATTTTGGGTGTACACACACACACACACACACACACACACACACACACCCCCGCAAGGACTAGTACTGCATTTTTCTGAAAGAAAAAATAGAAATACATTAAATATCTGAAAAAGAGAGCTTAATTAAATTAATTATAGCAATTGCAATTATAGCAATTTTTATGCAATGGAATTGTGTCATTAAAGGAGATTTATGGAGAAATGAAAATATTCACAATGGAATGTTTACAGCGTTGGTTATTGTGTTAGTGTGTGTATGTGCACGTCTGTGTGTGTATGTGTGTGTTTGCAGGGAGGCAGAAAAAAGGCAACAGAAGGAGAGGGAGAGATGGGACAAAAAAGGGACTTGTCTTTGTGACCGAAATGGTTCTCACTCCTATTGTTTGCCTATTTGTATTTTTTATGTTCGTGATGGCTAAATCATTTAAAAACAATCTTCTGAATATATATTAAATTATAGTAGGCTGTCATTAAAATTAACAGATATAAGAACTACAATGAGATGTATATGCAACTGTGTGCATCCTGGGTGTGTCTTTCCAGGGAGGCCACAGTTCGAGTTTGTGACTATGTTCCCCAACGTTGAATAACAGCACCTCTGTCGATTGGCCAAATGCCTGGATGCTCACGTCCACTCCTTCCAATGAGAAGCCTACATCTCTTTGACTGTTTTAGTTACCATACCAGTTAAAGAAAAAGAAGTATCGTGTAGTCCCCTCATGGTGAAAAATAAAATGAAAACTTACATAAGCGTCTCGTGATTTTGGTTGCACTTTTAATCTTTTCTATCTGATCTCTTGGTAGTCATCAGGTAGTTCTCAAACATATATCTCCCTCTTCATATTTCATATATTATTCTTTTCTTCCCTTCATTTTTTTCATCTTCCCTGCATTCATTTATTTAACAGATATTTATTGATGTTTATTCCATACTAGGTCACATTCTTGTAGCTAGGGCTACAGATATAATAACCTATGCTCAAGAAGCTTTGTTTTAATTTTTATTTCTGTAATTACATAGTATTTATCATAGCAACCATTTACCTCATGTTTATTATAGACAAGTCATTTTTCCAAGTGCTTTACATATTTTAAAGCACTCAACACAGTTGGAAGGAAGAAATAGCAGCATATAGACAAATAATTGCAATGGAATGTGAGATAGACTAAATACTAATGATATTTATAATCTAAATGATGGGAGAAAGTGAAGAGTACTTATTTCCAGTTCTTAAAATGCCAAGACGTGTTTTGGGAAAAGTATATGAATAGATTTTTGAAGGATGGCATATATCAACAGCAGAATAGTAATCTAGATCAGTTTTGGAAAATTTATTTTTATTTTTAAAAATTTATTTATTTATTATAAAGATGTAGGGCACAATTCAGGGTTAGGTATACCAACAATGATCATGCAGGTACCCTTGTTGATGAGGTATGCCCCTCCCTCCCCTAGCAGTTTCCACCAACTGCCAGTCCCAACCCCGCTCCCCTGACAGTTTTCGCTACTGCCAATTGCTTTCTTATAACACTATAATTGTTCAAGGTCATCTTATGAGTGAGAACATGTGGGACTCAGTTATTTGTTTTTGTGATAAATCACTGAGGATGATCGACCCCAAATCCGAATAAAACAAACAACAACAGATGCTGGCGAGGATGTGGAGAAAAAGGAACACTACTAGACTGCTGGTGGGAATGCAGACTAATACAACCTCTTTGGAAGACAGTGTGGCAATTTCTAGATCAGTTTTTAAACAGTGGCAGTAGTGCCATTTTAGAGTGAACAATTGTTGCGACTGTCCTGTGCCTTATAGGATGTTAGGCAGCGTCTAACAACCAAAAATGTTTCCAGATATCACAAAATGTCTCAGTGGGAAGGAAATCATCCCCAGCTGAGTATCAGAAATCTATACATACCATGAAAAGCCAGGTCGACATAGGAAGACATCCTCAGAAATGTGTACATTGTAAGAATTATATTGGCTTTGATAATAATATGCATTACTATAAAAAAGCAACATGTACTAAAGATGAAAAACATGTACTAAAGCCAATACCTGTGTTTCTATTTGTCTGATGTATGACGAGGATTGATTAATAATCATGCTTAAAATGTTGGCAGGCAGGACCAGGCCATTATTGATTCTGTCCCAATAAGTAAGTGAGAAATTTTTTTATCCTGGAGACAAATTTTGAAACTGACAAAAACAATCACTTCAAGGCATTGGACATTTACCAAGTGTGTGCAATAACTTTAGACGATTTTTTTTAATTTAAATTTTTAACTACTGAACTGTGAATAAAAGCAGAAGACATTTGTGCTGTTTTAGCTCAGGGCTGCTCTAACCTTGTCTGCTTCCCAGTTAACACAGTGTTTGTTTATTTCTCCTTTTGTGACTGGTTTATTTAACTTAGCCCACTTTCCACGAGGTTTAGCCATGTTGTAGCGTATGACAGATTCCTTCCTTTTTAAGAAAAAACTTATATTCTATTGCAAGTTTATCTTATAATCTGTTTATCCATTTACCTGTCAATAACACTTGGGTTGCACTCATTTCTTGGTTACCTTAGGTAGTGCTGTTATGAACACAAATGTGCTCAGAGCTTTTGAAGATTTTGCTTTCAATTATTTTGGGTGTATAACCGGAATTGTGATTGTGGAATCACATGACAATTTCCATTTCATTGCTTTGAAAACTTATACTCTTTCCCCTAGGGGCAACATCGTCCCACATTCTAACAATGCACAAGGGTTGCAACATCTCTACATCCTCGCCAATACTCATTTTCTATTTTTGTTAGTAGCCATCCTAACAGATGTAGGGTTATATCTCGCTACGGTTTGTTTTGTATTTTCTTGATGGTTAGTGATTTTGAGTATCTTTTCATGTGTTTATCAGCCATTTGTGAGTCATTTTGGAAGAAATGTCAATTCAAGTCCTTTGTTCATTTTTAAATCAGGCTAGGTCATTGTTGGTGTTTAAATAGCTATTTTGATTTCCCTCTAAAATTGTCTAAGCAACAGAATGCGGTGGAAATATCTTGGGGATCATACATTAGCCATAAACGGCTAAATTGCTTTCTAATTTTATGAACCTGATATTGACTATTTTTTCATCAACTATCCATGAAAGAACATCAAAACGAACAATTATTTAGATCAGTATCTATTTTCGCAGTACTCACATCTTACACATCATGTCAGCAACCTAGTCATAATATCTTTTTAAATAAAAAATTATGGAATAATAAAGAAATAATACTTTTAAAATTGACAAACCTTTCCCTTTGTAGATATCTCTGATTTAAATTCTTTGTAAATCTATAATGCCACAAAAGTCAATGTAGGGAAATGTATAGATGTACATAATCCCCCAAATAACATAAAAATCAGACACGGTTTCTCAATTATACTGCTTAAATGTTGAAATTTTTATTACACACCTAGCATGATTCATCTTAAAGTGCTCTGTGTCCCTTCCACTCAGCAGACTGAGCTTAGGAGATCTGTATCACAGAACAGCAGAATCACTGAAAACAACTCATTTTGGAATCCAACCATGACTTTTTTGGTCATACTTTCATTGACTTCCAGTTAAGCCAGGCTTGCATAACAACCTGCACAAGGCCCCATCAACATTTCCAGTTAACTGTGGGAGTTTCTTTTTCTTTGTTTTTCTCTTTGTTTTAAGTATGTTGAACTACTATACTGAGACTAACATTTTTTAGGGTCATTTGAAGGAACGCTTTTTGCAAAATGAATATATTTCCATCACATCAATGTAAATTCAGAGAATATTGTGATTTATCAAGTAGACTTTTTCTTCTTTCTGTCCAAAAATGAATGTGTATGCTTATATGTTATATGATAAATAAAACATATGTGTTATGCGGGATAGTCTGCGAATAAAAAATTACTGAAACACAGATGAATTTGAAACCTATTCATTTTTATAATGCTGAAAGAATAATACATTGAATACATTCCTCATGATAAAAAGCGCTTCACAGTTTAATGGAATTTAGTATCACCTTAAAATTATTTAATTTTTATTTCTATAATTACTTAGTGTTTATCATAGCAACCATTTACTTAATGTTTATTATATACAAGCCGCTTTCCATATTTTAAATCACTCAACACAGTTGGAAGGAAGAAATATCGATATTCCATAAAGGTTGAGGAAGATTAACCTCTTACTGAAAACGAACATTAATATGAGCATATGAAGATCATGCAACTACTTAATATTCTAAGTAATTCAGATGTGTTTGAACAATTTTGAGTTTTGTGTGAAAAAAAGTCTTTAAATCACAAAATATATTCATTCTGGATTTTAGAAACTGGTTTTGTCATAGTTTTCAAATGCCAACATCTGTATTCAATCAAGCCTTGAGGAAGATATTCAATTATGCCCAAAACATTGATGGCAATATTTTCTTCAAATTCACATCAGCATGGGCTTATATATTTCATTCCCATTTTAGTATAGGATGTGATAGAGAAGTGTTGCCTTCACAAATTCAGTTTAATGGAAACAGAATTTATTTCTCATTTTTAATCAAAAAAAGAAATGTACACAAATATTATGACTACCAAAATATGCGATTTTTCTTTGCTTTTCTTATTCACTATAGAGCTTACTCATAATGACATCTGTTGAACTTTATGAAATTTTTAAAAATAAAATGTTACAATTATACTTATTTCATGTAATTTTGGGACCCAGATTATAACCTTTTCATTTATTTACATGGTAGCAAAATTGGCCCAGTCATTTGAAGAAAAATTATAGGAGGTAGATCTTTTAAAGCAGGCAATACCTAGCAATTTGGTGCCAAAGAATGATTGATTTAAATTATTTCACAAGATATGGTCTCATATTTTGCTGTATATTTCAAACTCGATACTGCCAGATTCCATTCAAATACTTATATTTCTAAGCCAACAACCCATTACAATGGACCTCATTATCATGACCTACATTATATTATTTTAGAAGAAAGAATAAAGAAAAGTCACAATTGATAGTAAACGCAGATTATGAGTTGTCTAAAATTGAATTATGTGATAGAAAATCTTATATAGTATGGTAAGCTGATTTGATAAACCTAGAAGTTAGAATTTTCCTTTAGTTAAGGTTGCTAGTATGCAGATAAAGAGCTCAACAAATAGTAAAAGGAATAGTAAAAATGACTTTATTGCCGGGCTCAGTGGCTCAGCCTGTAATCCCGCGCCTTGGGAGGCTGAGGTGAGTGGATTGCCTGAGTCTGCAGGTTCGAGACCTGCCTGGGCAACTTGGCGAGACCTCATCTCTACAATAAATCAAAAAAAAATTAGCCGGGCGTGGTAGCGCGCGCCTGTAGTTCCGGCTACTTGGAAGGCTGAGGTGGGAGGATCGCCGGAGCCCAGCAGGTTGAGGCTGCGGTGGCCGGGAGCAGCCACTGCACTCCAGTCTGGGCAACAGAGTGAGACTCCAACTCAAAAAAAAAAAAAAGACCTTATTGGAAAGTCATAATCTTGATTTTTAAAGTGTATAAACATTTTAGGTCCTTGTTTAAATAAATTTTTTTCATAATTATATGTGTATATTTTCAGATGAGCTACATGAAATATTAAATATTATTCTCTTCATAATAAATACTTATGTTCAATTTGAATATTCCATGATAAGAATACATCAGCATAGAGTACAATTGGAAAGAATAAAGCATTTGCTTTAGAATTAAAATGAATATTCCATTTAAATCACCATCATAATCAGCCTGAATGAGAAGTAGAAAGTTGATACCTTAATGGTAAATGATAGCAAGACTTCATCACTTTTAGTTGACCAAGAAACATTGCACAACAATATAGTGTTTTATAATTTTTAAGAGTGCCTTTGCTACTTTCTACCTTACTTTTAGAATCCATAAACACAATAGGCTGGTACTCTGTGCATGTAAGAAGATGGACGTAATTTGAATACTTTTTCAGGAATCTCAGAGCAGGGATCTTATCACTTTCGAACGAATATTATACATCTTACTTAAAGTGAACTGTAAGACTTCTAGGGAACAGGTGAAGGGTGGATTAACAAGAAGAATCAACCACCGGGGTGTGTGGCGGGGAGTGATTCCTCCAAATTAATTTAGAGCAAGATTAAGTGCAAAAGGAAAAGAGTCTGCTGTATTTTAGTGGCTATGGTTGACTTTGCCACAACAGTGCAACACACTTTAGAACTCTCCCTCAAATCATGCTTTTCCAGAAACAACCATAAACTCTTTAGCCAGAACCGCCACTGTTTGGTTTGGGTGGAGATTTATTTTACCAGACTTCCATTGTGAAATATCCAGATTTTCCATGGAGGGTGCCAGACTCTGAGAAGGCAAGCGAAGTTGGACACATGATTTTAAGCAACACCAGAAAGAAGGCATTGAGAGAATCAGTTTGAAGTGACTCAAGTCAGCAGCTGATCATTTACCCACAGGATGTATTGGTCTGAAAATGTAAGTGACTTGGGAAATCTCGGTGTAACTCCTATAGGCTCAGTCTGAATTCTGCTTCTAACTGGGGGAAGGGTGAGGTTCATTGATGATGAAGAGGATGAAATCTTCCACTTCTCTGCCACTGGGAAGTATAGAATCTACACTGTATCTTTTATCCAAAAATTAAGTGGCTTTGGTCTTAAGGAAGAGAAATGTGGATATTAGCCTAACTTAACGGGCAATGGAATACCAAATGATTGATTTACAATATTTGAGGATCTATTGTGTGTAGCCAGTTAGGAGGACAGGATTAGAGCAGGCTAGTGAAACATAGGAACATTGATTTGGTTGTAATAACCCTTACTATAATACCCCCAACTGTCAGGATATTTAGATTTGAACTTACAAAATTTGCAGAATTGCATTGTTTCCTAAGGGGGATAATTTTGCTGTCAAATTTTAGATGGTTTTTCATCACTCCTAGTCAATTAGAAGTCTAAATGTCTTTGTGATATTAACCCAGCAGCCTTTATAATGACCAAACTGTGGGCGGAAGAGAAAAGCCATCGTACAGAAACACAGCTCCTAAGATAAAGCTCATCACTCCTCCTTCAGCTCTCATGTTATTGGAGTGACTTTTAAAATTAGACAAAGTCGTCCTGGTTCTTTCTGACATGGAGCCTGCCCTCTTGTCTTCGACCCCTAGTGACTCATGTTCAGGCTGAGAGTAAACGCGCACCTCTCTTGAACGCCTCTTCTCATTAAGCCTATCATGCCCTTGAGTATACTGGCCAAGATATTCTGACACTGTCACACCAGACTGTCATCAAGACACGGATGATATTTTGTGTCATCTGTTTCACAGATTATACAACTGGGAGAGCACATAGATAGCCAATGCATGCATTCAAGGTTTTCTGCAAGAGGGTTTACATCAAAAGATATGCACCTTAGACCCCCAAACAATGATGTCATTTTTTGACTCTACAGTGGTAGCTCAGATTTTATAAGAAAAAAACTAATAAAATATGGTTTGCTCCAAATAATTTTAATCTCTTAAATATTATGTTAACTATGTGGTTTCTCAGTATTTTATGATGTTGCCCAAATAAGAAAAAATTATGCATTTTTCTTTTTTCTAGTTATTATGAAATATAATTTTAAGATGAGATACTTATATCAACTACATATTATAAAAATGAAATAAAGATAATAGAAGTGTACTCATGGTATGAATTCGATAAGATAATTATTGCTGTTGCAATCTAATGTAACTTATTTGGAAATTTACATTAGTAATTTGTGTAATTATAAGAAAAAGCAGTGCTGCACATTGAAATTATAAGCTTAGCTCCTCCCAGTTTAAAATCCAAGATTAAAAAAGGTTTCAAAAAGTATAAAAGATAAACATTGGTAAAAATCGCACAAATAACTCAAATCGGTATATTGGTACAGCACAAAATTCTTATTTTATGTGTGTATGTGTGTGTATGTGTGTGTATGCATGCACAATTTTCTGTGTTTAGAAAATGCCTGAAGGAAATAAACCTTAGATTATAACAATGATGTAAGTTGGGAACTTCAGTTGTTGTGGTAACATAGAGTCTTAATATATTTTCTTTCATATATTTTGGTTAGCATTGAGTTTGGCTTACAGACACAGTATCAACCTTATAAGCGTTTTCACTCTGAGGCAAAGGCCATCAGACTAACTCAGGAAATATTCCTACAGTTAGTGAGAGGCAGAGCCAGGCCTTAAGCCCAGGCAGCTTGGCGACAGAGATGACACTGTTATCCATAACACTCTTCTCTGACTGCACTAAGGTAAACACACATGAAGGAATCGTCTCTCAAAGTCCGGTGGTCCTGGGAAACTAAAAAGCAGTAGGAAGATCAGAAATCAAAGGGAACCTTCCTGATGACAGAAAGTAAAGAGGATCAAGTAACGCGTGGATGCGAAGCTATTCAAGGAGCCCAGCTGAAGGTAATACCACAGAGTTTAATGCTAGAGACAAGTTTCACATGTTTTATAATTTACCTTTGCACACATCTGCTCCTACATTTTTAAAATGTCACAGCCTTCCAAATTCCAAAGTGAAGTTGTGATTTTTAAGAGGATACTTAGCCCAGGGTGTGCACACGTGATACTCAAAAACCCAGCGTACATGGAGAGTGAGTGGCTTCGTGGTGAAAGGCATTGCATTTGCTGCATGAGCACGGTCACCCTTGTTCAGTTTACATTCCACGATCATCCTTCCATCGTTTTCCTTTGCACCACGGAAATGTGTTGCCATTTCACACATACGAGTTTGTCATTCTCGGAAATTTTCATGTTCAAAAACGAATCTGATTTTCCTGTTTCTCTGAGTTGTAGACATACGTGTGAATTGTAGTCCTGTGGTTGATGGTACCAAGCATTTCTTTCTTTTTTCTCACAACAGCAGCCCTTGCCCATCTGCCAATTTACTACATATGCTGCTTTGGAACAAAAGTGTTAAATAAGGAATTTATTTGCACTGGCAACCACCTGGACATATATGAGCTAATGGACTATTTGTGGTCATTTGTCATTTCTCAACATTTTGTCTTCTTTTCCCAGTGCTTGTAACATTTACATAAGTTAACTGTATGGTATTTTGTTAGTAAATTTGACCAAGGTGTTGTAATTTAGGAATGCAAGATACTCCTCAATAGCTTAGGAATTTGTTCTATTTTTGAAACATCCCCCAAATATACCAGAATTAACATTTAGACCAAAGCATCAGAAGGTTCAGCGGAAACCATGGTTTGAGAATGAAAGCTAAACTGGACACAGTATTGATATTTCAATGGGTATAGTAAAAAGTCTATTTATCCCTTTTGTTCATCGTTTAAAATAATATAATCGGAAAGTTAGATTTGCCTTATTTATATTGGGTGCAAAAAACTTAAAATGAACTAAAATCATCTTTAACATGTTAGTACTACGTAGAGTTCAAAACATAGTTTTCATGCTTTGCTTCTAATCCTAGCTAACTAATTCTTAGTCATTCACAGAGAGATCATTTGGGAATCTCATGCCCTCAAATACGATTTTAAATTGCTTAGAATTGGTCATGTATTATTTCATTCATTCATTATCAAATCTTTGTTAACTCTCTCTTATATGCCAAACACAATAACCACTAGGGATGCATACGTCTTATAAAATCTAAAGTGCAAGGACACATATAAAACAATTAAATACACAGTTAATTAACTGTCAGAAACAGATATTGAGTTCTTTTAAAGTGTAGGATGAAGGACCTACCGCAATCTGGGAGGAAAGCTTGCCGTAGAAAGATAAAGACCCAAAGGGCAAGTTGAATGTGAATGTGGAATGAATGCGGAGACAATGGTGGGATTCTGGGAGGGTAGGTCAAAGGGGTGTGGACAGAGAGGCAGAGAGATTTTGAATACTTGAGAAACTGAATCATTCCAGACACACCATATCAGAGAATGACGCAGAGTGACTTTGGAAAGACAGGCAGAAACAAATCATTTGGGAATCTGTCATCTATTTGGAAATGCACAGGTTTTATGTAAGAGTCACTGGAGGGTTTCAGCTGTGGGAATGACATCCCAAGCACGTGTCTTTACTAATCCCTTCAATATAATACAGCAGATAGACTGAGATGAGAGACCAGTCAACGTGGGAAGAGTATTTAGGGATTCTTTAGTGAGAAGTGACAGTGAACCAAACTTGACAGGGTGGATGGAAGTGTTTTGATAACAGACTTATCCGTAAAACACGCAAAAGGCGTTTAGAGCCTGGCGTGAGCATGACAGCGGGGAGTCACCCTAAAGAATGAGTGATACCCTGAGGTCTCCAGGCTCAGCCTGAAAACTGAAAAGGTGTCGGCAAACATCTATCAAAGTTTGTGGCACATAATGGGCACTTATTGAAAGTTGATTCGCCTCTGACCCTTCATTTCTTCTTTTCATCTTACCTGATATATCGTTTATCTGCCCAAGGTCTGGGTGAATTAAAGACAAGAAAACACAATAAGGAAGACACAAAATGACAAGAAGGTCCAAGTGGGAGTCAAAGAAGAGCCACTTGGAGATGGAGAGGCTGAAGTCACTTTGGGGCCACCTCCTTCATGCACTTTGGGGCCACCTCCTCATAAAAGATCCAGAAAGGAAAATGGGAGTAAAATAATTACTTGTGTGGCCTTTTCTACTCTTTCTTCCCTGAGCCTTTGATTCATTCCTTAAACCCCGCCTCTCAGTATTGCACCACCAGCCCACTCCATTTATGGGAGCCCAAAGAATCCATAAAAAATAGTTAAATATTAATCTTGCTGTCGTACAAATACGAATTTTATGTGACTAAAGCATGAAGTGAAGGGGTAGGCTACTTAGCTGATGGGTGATCACAGCAGATTTCTCAGCCATGCTGATATTTGAGAATATATATCATAAAAACTTGCAAAAAAAGTATGTACTTTACTTGGATGCCTGGTTCAAAAGAGACTAATTTTAATTAGAAATTTATTTCAGTGATCAAATATATACAGCAGAAATTAAAATCAAAGCATTTACAGGTTTTTCATCATATTTTAGTAAATTTTATTAAGAAAGTTACAGACTATGGCCATATTTGTGAATTTTAGAATGAATTGAATTATGAGACCAACATATGAAAATTGAGAAGGTAATACATTGATAAAATTCCTGAGAAAATATTGTCCTTCACAGATTGAACTCAACCTTACTTTTTTCATGGAAATATATAGGGCCTTGGCTTTCCCAAGTTCCTTTCTGAAAACTTTGGGATAAAGCAAAATATAACTGGGAAAATTGCTCAGAACACTGAAGCATGTGTTAAAGCAAAGACATATTTCATTGGATATTTTTAAAGATAACTTAAGTGTAATTATTTTAAAATGAAATGTTAAAAAAATTCTAGCTGTCTATTGGACTAAGATCACAGTAGTCGTAGTTGGAAAAATACCTGTTAGGTTATCGTGTTCATCCTTCTGCTTGGGCAGGATATACCTCAATCCCAAGAGAGAGGAGTTAGCACTTCACTTTTGCCAAGAAAGCATAATATCGTATAGGGTGCATAGAGGGACCTTGTTAGAGCCAAGTCAATATAGTGTTTGACTTCTATCCAATCAACCCCTCAAAAAAATAAATGTGCCTCTGCCATTCCAACTACACAGTCCTGGCAACCACAGTCTGTTCTAGCTGGAGCGTTTGCAAAGTCTTATCAAGGAAAGTATCCAATAAGAATATATTGCAGTGCTATTTAAGGAAAGAAAAGCTGGAGAAAATATCAGAAATTTAAAAGGATATGCTGGAAGCACAAAAATGCTAAACCACTAACAATAAGCATTTCTGGAAAAGAGGAACTATCTCCCCCATTAACTAGCAAAATAACAGGCACTCAGGTCTATGCACATGGGAGCGTAATAAATCCTACTTGATGAACATGAACAGTAGGAGATGGAAGACTTTAAGGTAACGTTGTGAATAACATCAGTGCAGGCTGTTTAATATTTAAAGCCGTTCTCAAGCACGAGGATTTATCATCCCATAGCTCATTGCTACTTGGTTGTGGATAACAAAGCCTATTAACTCTTCAGGGTCCCTGCATTTGTGCATCTCTGCTCGTACATTTCTAGTTTCCTTTGTTGTTGCTGTTGCTTTTGTTGTTTTTCTCACTCCATTTTCTAAAATGAGAAGGCATGGCCCTATGCTGACTCTAATCTACCTTTGTAGACTCAGGAGTGTTTTTGCTTTCTAAAAATTAAGGTATTGTCAATATTTAGAAAAACCATACCGATATTCAGAAGTTGGCATTTTCTTGGTATGTTCTATCACTGTGGAAATTGCTGGCAGCTAATTAGCAGCACTCCCTGAAAGGCGTTTGTCCTGGAGTCGCCACAGTCTCCATCCTGCGCTGTGAATCCTGCCTCTGCATCACCATGACAGCAGCGACTGGCAATCAGCATGTGCTGCAGTTTACTTGTTTAACCTCCGTACTGCTTTATTAATTTGTACAACCTGACTGGCCCCGGAAGGAAGTTGAGCTTGAAAATTTCACCTCCAAGTGTGGGTTTCTTCTTGATTCTTTTCACAAACCTGTTCCCTGTTTATTCGGTGTCCACCTCACTGGGTGAGACCAAGGGCTACTAGGTCCCCAGTTAACAACCGTCTTCTGACGTGTCCACGCTATCTTCTGCCTTGGGCTCACTCTTGCAATAGAAATAAGGCAGGAATGTCCACTGTCATCACGGATATTCAACATCATACTGGAAGTCCTAGCAAGAGTAATCTGGCAAGAGAAAGAAAAGGCACAATCTCTTCTGCCTTGGGTTCACTCTTGAGTTCTAGAGATTTTATCTACTCGCCGGCAGGATACTTTAATTGTATAGTATACAGGAAAATTAAATTGAAAATGCACACTTGTCATCTCACAGCTTTCCTTCTTTCAGGGTGCTGGTTCTTCCTTTCCCGACTCCCTGAAGTTTGGTGAAGGCAAGCGCCTGGAGGTCTAACCCAGACTTAAGAGCAGTCCACTTCATGAGTCTTCTCTCTTTTCCAATCTGTGCAGACAAAAATCTGCCCTCAACGCCTTATAGCTAAACATTCTTTAAAATTTCTTTAAAAACCCTTATTTGTTTCTGTCTTCATTCTCCCTCTTTAATCCAAGTCACTATACTATCATCTACCTATGCTAATATTTGGTATATATTTTTTTTAATTGAACACTCAACACTAGCTAGAGTGACCTTTCAAATGCATACATCTACTCACGTGTGCATTCTGTGTAAAGAACCTTCCTCTCTTCCTAGTTCTCTTAGAATAAAATCAAAACTCCTCAGCCCGTCTTTCTCAGCCCCAGGTGAGTTGCGTAGAGCTGATCTTTCCTGGCCGTCTTGTACTTCCTCGAGGTCCCCATATCCAAGCAATTCCATCCTCGTTTAGACTTCTCCATGGACTACCTGTTTTCAGCCCTGGGCATCCACCTCTAATATTTCTACTGCCGAGATTCCTGTTTTCTCATCACATAGATAATTCCTACTACTCATTCAAGTCTCATCTATTATTTTTATGGAAGTCCTTATTGACTTTTCTTGACCAAGTTGTAAGCCTTCAGAAACTTTATACCTTCAGTATGGCATTCTCATATTTGGATTCTACTATCTGCAATTCTTATCAGACTACGTGTATTTGGAAGTTAATTTTGTGAGGTCTGTTTTATCATCCACATTTATTTCTAGAAACTACTTCAGTGCCTGGCATCGCTGAGTCATTTAGTAAATATTTGTTTTATACCTGACGGTATGTGTAAGGAAATGTTCATGCATTACAGTGACAAGGTCTCTGGAAAAACCACAGCCCTTCATTCTTCTTAAGGTTTGGAATTTGCAAAAAGAGGTTCTAGATTTTTCTTCATTCTATAGCCATAGTTTTCATTAAAAAGCAGATTAAAGTGGGTTGCTTCTTTGAATGATCACAGACACAATCACTATATTTTTACAGCTACTAAAAGATCTATGGATTTTTTTTTAGAAAGAGTAATGAAAGATAATATAACAGTGGCGTAGGAGAAGCATGACACAGAAACTTAGTTGATTTCTTGGTTTCAATGTTTAATCAACTTCAGCCATTTACTTACCATGCCTATTTTACTTTCTTCTTTCCCACGAGTCAGCCTGGTTGGTTGAGTAGCCGGTGAGTGAGTCCTGGCAACAATCTTCTGCCAAAATATACGCACAAAACTCTTTGGCTGAATGGGAAGATGTGAACTACAATACAGAATGGTTAACAGCAAGCAGCAATTATAACAATGCATTCCTTTCTGCCAAGATTACCTATCATGAAATCACAGGACCTAGGAGGATACACAAAAGAGATAAAGATTGTAACCGTTCCTAAAATGTGTGGCAATTACAGCCATAATGGTTATGGGTTACTGAAGAAAGAGGAAATAATCAACAGTTGGGATCAACAGTTGAGATTAGAAGTATGATGTTGAATAACAATGATGAGAGTGGACATTCCTGCCTTATTTCTATTCCAAGGGGGAAAGTTTTCAAGTTTTCCTGGTTAAATTTGATGTTGGCGGTGGGTCTGTCATACATGGTTCTTGTTATTTGAGATATGTTTCTTCAATGCCCAGATTGTTGGGGGGTTTTGTTATGAAGGAATGTCAGATTTTGTCAAACATGCATGTGTATTCCCTGAATCTTAAAAAAAAAAAAGCTAGGAGTCAACGAGTTGCAGGGAAACTAAAGAGTTTGAGAACTAATCCGTACTGTAAGAAAAATGTATAAAACAGCCAAATGTCTGAGAGACTACAGAGTTTAAGCAGTGTTGCACAAATGTGCCTATAAAAATTAAGATGACTTTGAAGTTGTAATGTTTAAATTTAACACATGATAATATTCAGTGTTAAGAAAACAATACTCTCATAATATATTATTGAGTGGTAAGACACAATCAACTTCTCAACATCATAAAACAATACATACCATAGACCTAGGAATTATTCCCATGGATGTGTGCAAAATTTTTACTGTAGAAATATTTATTACTGGACTTCTACAATAGCAAAACAAAGCAAAATTACTCAATAAAGAAACAAACAAAAGTCACACCTTAATTATCAACAATAAGGACAGAGTTGAGATTACTAGCCAAGGACACATGGAGGAACAAATAAATAAATGAATGGATAGATATATGTATAACTAGGTATCAAAGAATTTGGAGGGTTATATTCCAAATATTAACAGTGATTATTTCTAAGTGGTGAATGTCTACAAGATTTTAATTAATTTATTTTTATTTGACAACTTCTATTTATACTACTATTTCAACATTATACTACAACTCATTTCAACAGTCCCCAAAATGACATAAAGCAATCTAAGTATTTTATGAAGTAATTTTCTAGTCTTAACTTCTAAGAATTTGCCACAGTTCTGACATTTAGTTGCATTGTATAAATATTGCTTTTTAAAAAACTCTATTGTATACTTCTGTTTCTCTTGAAAGAACAACAAAAATTTAGTAATAGAATGATGATTTAAAAAAAACCCAGAATGAAGTGGGAATGATATCTTTTTACTCCCACTATAAAGCTTCTGATTGATAACTTTCAAGTGTTGAAATTTTCATCTCACTCTGAAAGTTGCCGTTCATTTAAAGATCTCATTGTGAAACCTGACTTCAAGTGCACTGATTGCCCTAACTATAGCTTGATATTACATCACTGTATACACTTGGCTCTTAAGTTTAGCTGGAGTTTTAAACACCATAAAAAAGAGGAGTCTAAGACTACCAATGAGATTATTATATCTTGGTTTCTGTTTCATCCTATAGGTTCTGTGCAGCAAGCAGTAGAAAAGAAGAAACAAGATAATATTTAACTGTATTGAATATTATATCTGTACTTGAAAATTTTCCTGAACACACAAGAATATTTTAGACCTCAGTGAACCCAATTGGCTTCATATATTCTGCCAAATAAACCATTACCACAAACCCACATTTCAGAGAACACAGAATGAAACATCACAACTTTTAAATACTTCTGTTATTGGCATGGGTGAGGAAAGAATTTTATTTAAAAGATAAGCCGTAAATTGTAGTGTGAAGGAACTAACTACTATAATGATACTTTAAACTATACCTCACAGTCACTTGATAAATATTTTTGGAATGAATGAATGAAGTTCAGCTTTTCTAGAAGAGTCTGGCTTTATAATTTAAGTCCCTTATGCAGTGAAGAATAAAAACGTTTATTTCTTTTCTCTGTACCATTTTGTACAAGATCGTATTAGAATTAGAATTGAGTCTATGTCAAGTTGTTTATATTTATCTAATTCACTGTATGAGAAATCCAGAAGAATATAAACTTCATATATGTATTTTGCTTATTGAGTCTACAGAAGTAAACAGCAACTTTTATCTCATGTTCGTGTGTACCAGTTGACCTAAAAATGTAAATATCTCAAATATCTCAATATCAGAGTCTATGTCCTTGACTATTTATAGCAGTATTTTATTTAATTATGTCAAAATTAAGTTTCTTTGTTACTTTGTGTATAAACCATGAACCTTTCAGGGGGACTAGAACTTAATAGATGTTCTTGTCTTAAAATTTTATGACATCTCAGCTGCTTCAATGATATTTTTCATATCAAGTATATTTTAATTAAACTGTGTTACCAAATTGGCAGTATGCTTCCACATATGATCATTATTAATATATTACAGAATGACATAAAACATGAGGCTGTGAGTTAGAAACTAGAAAAAATGGCTTTGTCACTTTAAGCAGAAAAATAATTTACTCAAGACTGTTTGAGTAGTTTACAAAATTGTTTAACTTTCTGAAGAACAGGTTTAAGGCTGAACTTTCATACCATAAACAGCATTGCTGTTCCAGCAGGATGAAAACACCACTGCCTGCCTGCCCCTCAGCGGTCAAGCTCTAGAGAAAACACCAGGCATGAGAACCGTCTCTGCAATGGTGAATGCTTCTGTTTCCACCATGACCAAGAAAATGAATTAAGTCCAGTGCTTAATTTCCTCAATGACTCGTTTAAGAATCTAAAGACCCCAATGTTTGTTGTGTCAACTTAACCAGCCTCTGTACTAGCTACTAAGAAGGCTAGAAAATTTTCTGTTTTACCTTGAGCATAAAAATTCTGTCATATATTCACAGATGCTACTTACACTTTTATTATAGTTAGCAAAAGCTAGAACCAAAGGCTTCCAAAGTTTATCTACTCAATATGTTTAATGATTGATTGATTTAGAAAGGCAGTAACCATACATATTTTACCATTTGAAATTTAGCCCAAGGTTGACCTCTACATTTGTAAAGATAGTAAATTAAGAAATATAGTATGGAAGGCTGAGGCAAAAGGATCACCTAAGCCCAGCGGTTGAGGCTGCAGTGGCCATGAGCGTGAGCATGCTGCTGCAATCCAGCCTGGGGAACAAAAGTGAGACTCAACTCAAAAAATAAATAAATAAAATAAAACAAAATAGAAAAAGAAATAAAGTGTATAAGGAATAAGGCTAAGAAAGAAAACAGATGTTATTTATTGGGTTTATTTGATAAATAGTAAGTATATTCAATTTAGAAGAGAAAAATAAAGTTCAGTTGAAAAGTCGTTATTTGAGATTGTAAGACAAAGTAAGTGGCATACAATTGACTTTAACAAGTATTCCAGAACAATTGGAGAATAATAGTTCTTACTGAAAAATAGTTCTATGATGACCGGACGACCACATACACAATGAAGTTAGGGCTCTTGCTTACGCCACACACAGACATTAATTTCAAATACATTGTAAAGCAAAGTGTAAGAGCTAAAATTATAAAACAGTTACAAGAAAACATGCAGGTAACTTCTCATGACCTTAGATCAGTCAAATCTCTGTGAGATGAGATACCTAAATACAAAGAGTGAAAGAAAAATAGGTACATTGGAATTCTTTTAAATCAAAACCTTTTGTATTTCAAAGGACATCAACAAGAATGTGAAAAGATAATTCACAGAAGGGGAGAAAATGTTTGAAAAGGTTTTATCGGCTAAAGGTTTGTATCCAGAATACTTAAAGAACTCTTACAATACAATAATAAGATATATAATCCAATTTTTCAAAATTCAATGGACTGGAATCGACATTTATCCAAAGAATATGTACAAATGTCTAACAAACATATGAAATGAAGCACAAATTCATTCCCCACTAGGATAATGCAAATCACACTCACCAGGAAAAATTATTTCACACATACTAGGCTGGTTATAATTTAAAAAATACAGAAAATAACAAATGTTTGTGAGAATGTGAAAAATTGGAAGCATCGTTCTTTGCAAATGAGAATATAAAATGGAAAAGCCGCATTAGAAAACAGCTTGGCTGTTCCTCAAAATGTTAAATATAGAATTACCATATGACCCAGCAGTTCTATTCCTAGGCACATACCCAAGAGAACAGAAAAGATATTTCTACACAGACACTTTTGCATGAATTTATATTGCAGCATAATCACTAAAAAAATAGCAATGGAGTGAAGGAGACCCTAGTGTCAATCTACTGAGGAGTAAGTAAATAAAATGCAGTAAATATATAATTTAGTAATTAAAAGAATTAATGTTCTTCAACACTCTACAACATGATGGAGCTTGAAAATATTATGTAAAGTGAAGGAAGCTGGTCATAAATGACTACTTCCCGTATGATTACATTTATATTAAAATATCCATCACAAGAAAATCTGTAGACACAGAAGGTAGAATAGTGATTTTCTAAAGATGGAGTTTTTAGGAGGAGTGACTCTTAATGCACATGGGTTATTTTGGAGTTTTAAAATGTCAAATTGTGATGAGGGTCACACAACTCTGCAAATATAAACCATTGACTCGTACCCTTTGATGTGTGAATTATATGGTATATGAATTACATCTCAGTAGAGCTGTTCAAAATAAGTAGTATACACTTTCTGTAAAAGTTTTAAAACTTGGATATGACGCTGGGTATTTTTCTGAAATATTTTGTTAGTCAAAATATTTATGGAGATATGCCAGAGAAAATCATGTTATTTATTCAGACATTTCTCATTTCAAGTACATAAAATGTCATCAAGTACAAATATACAGCAATAGTACTATACCTGAAGCCAAGTTTTAATTTCCAAGGAGTGGAAAACACCAAGATTACTGTAATAAATAGCTGTGAACAGATTGAAGGACTTATCGTAGAGAATTTATCAGAAAAGTAACCAAAGACAATAAAAGCTAGAAAAGTTACACAAATGCTGCTTTCCCATACAAACCCTATGACAGCTAAACAAAACTGTAAAGTTTTACTGTCAATTAATGCTAGGAATTTGCTTTTGCACGTCAAGAAAGAGGTAACACTCAAAATGATCCCCCAATATTTAACCATCTTTAGTGTTACAAGATAAATAAAGTTATTAACCCTATAAAACTGTGTACATAACTGGAACGAACCTTCCCAAGGACTTTTTCTGTCTCTTTCTATCATAAACAAAAACTCAACAAAGGTCCTTATTAAGAACAGTGTAGGCCGGGCTCGGCGGCTCAGCCTGTAATCCCGCGCTTCGGGAGGCCGAGGTGAGTGAATTGCCTGAGCCCGTGGGCTTGAGACCCGCCTGGGCAACCTGGCGAGACCTCATCTCTACAATAAATCAAAAATTAGCCAGGCGTGGTAGCGCGCGCCTGTAGTTCCAGCTCCTTGGAAGGCTGAGGCGGAAGGATCGCTGGAGCCCAGCAGGCCAAGGCTGCGGTGGCCGGGAGCGGCCA
>CAUYQG010088751.1:0-35316 GCA_963574415.1 Tarsius wallacei | reverse complement strand
TCAACCTGCTGGGCTCCGGCCATCCTTCTGCCTCAGCCTTCCAAGTAGCTGGAACTACAGGCGCGCGCTACCACGCCCGGCTAATTTTTTGATTTTATTGTAGAGATGAGGTCTTGCTTGCCCAGGCGGGTCTTGAACCTGCGGGCTCAGGCAATCCACTCACCTCAGCCTCCCAAAGGCGCGAGATTACAGGCTGAGCCACCGAGCCCGGCTTGCCCTTCTCTTCTAGCAGGGGTCCCAGTTCAGCCAGTTCCACCGTGTCAGTTTCCCTGTTACTGGCAGGAGCCCCACTGCCCTGCACCACCACAGATCCTTTGTGGGAAGACATCTGGCTGGTACCTCAAGAGCTTGCAGCTTCGGCTTGGGGAAAGGTTGGAGTCTATCAGCCCCAAGGGGCAGAGATCGTCCTGTGGTGGTAGACTAGCCGGGTGGGCAGGCTATGCTGTGGTTCGCGATACCCGACGCTACATCCCGCGGCGCTGGAGTCGACAGGCAGCCGAGAGGCCCCAGATCCTCAGCGCCCTCCTTGAGCCAGAAGAGGCGCGCGACCGCAAGCCGTTTTCATTTCCGATTTTATTTATTTGTGTCTTCTCTCTTTTTGTCTTAGTCTAGCTAAGGGTTTGATAATTTTATTTATATTTTCAAAAAACAAATTCTTGCTGATTTTTCTATTCTCTATTTTTAAAATTGTGTTCTTGGAGTCTTATGCTCTACTTTAAACAGATTATTAAAGTCATTTTACTATTTAACAAATACAGGGCTTTCCCAAAAGACCCTGTAGGGAATAAAATATGTCTTCATCTTATTATACCAGAAAACAAAATTATTGACAATTGACCTTAAGTCTGTAAGTAGGGATCTTGCTATGCCTTATATATTGTAGCCAGTCATCATCACTTAAATAATTTGTTTTGTTCTTTCATTTAAAAAAAAAAAGTTAAATGAAGAGGTTATTACTAGAAATAAGTTCAACTTAAACACACTTTTTTTCTTGAGTAAATACTATAGCAAATTAGAAACTTACTGTACAGAAATTTCTTTTATCTAGTGTACTAATATGGCATGTAACATAAAAAACTATGCTTTTTGTGGAATACATTTGTGAGACATGCATATATCAAGAATGATTTTATTATGCATTTTACTTAAATTATGTTTTAGTACTATGCTTGTTTTGTGTGTGGGAAGAGACTTTTTACTTATAAAAACTTGACTTATTAGTATTATATCATTTTATTTTATTAGTATTATACTTTTACCAAAACAGAATTTTATTAATATCTTATAATTCTATCAGTATTAATTTCATAGAACATTATTATTTTTATATATCACTTCTCTGTGTCATTGCAATCTATTATCTCTGTGTCGGAGCCACTAATGATTTGCATTTGAGTAAAGCTAATATTAATTGGGTTAATAATTGGCTACCAATTGCTAGTGATATGATTTCAGAAGGTAAGTGGCGAACAGGGTATGTAATATCACATGCTCCTTTCATTGTGCTTTATCCTAGATGTGCCATACTGGCTATTTAATATACATGTCTGTATCATAAAAAAACCATAGAGCAATACTTTAAAATTGAAAGTTGGAAAATTTGTCTTAAGACCAGTTCTATTCTTTTTCCTTTCCAAGCTTAATGATCTCAAGGGTCTTCTGAAAGAGATTGCTAATAAAATCAAATAAAACTGCATTAACTCTAATGGAGAGAAATCTAATTACAGCAAGGTGAGTCATTCTAATGGCTTTTTTCTTTGCTTTGAAAATTTACATCTTTAAAGACTAACTTAAAATCATGATATTTTGTCATTTTATTTTCACGTTATCACATTTGAAAATACTGCATCATTAAAAAAAAATAGAGATAACGGAGCATGTGAAATCCCCTCCTCCACATTCCCTTCCCTACCAATTTTGTTCCCCACAGCAAGGGTTAACATTACTAGGTAGGTTATAAGTATACTGCCCTGTAAGACATTTCTAAGCATATGCAGCTGATACAGCTATCTTGGCATAAATTGAAATGAGGTTACATGGTTTCAAACAGACTATTTTTATTTTCTTCCCTAACTTTATATCATGAGTATCTTTACAGATAAGTGCCTAAAAATGTATCTTATATATTATTATGTTTATTGCTATGAATGTACAAATGTATATTGATCACCTTTTTACTAGCAAAAACATGTTTTAGTGAGGCATTCAAGGTTTTTAGCAATAAAAATGTAGTTAACTGGCAAAATTTAACCCAAGGCTCTGCTCCATGATCTTACCATTTACTTTCATTATTCATTTTTGTTCACTATTCATTATTCAGTTTCATTATGTTTTCCCATTACCTGTCCAAATCTTGAATCCAAATGTTAAAAATATTCTCAATGACATATAGAGTTAGGAAAAAGCAGTAATGGGCATTCTATTGGGCTAGAGTTTTTTGTTATTTTGGTTTTTTTTGAGAGAGTAAATGACAACACATAATGGAAACACATAATTAAGAATTGTCTCCTCCCATCTTTCTTCCTTTCCTTCCTTCCTTGAATATTTATTGAGTACCTGCTAGTTTCCAGAGCTGGACTGGCCCCTGCACTGACCTCATACACTGTCCACTATCTATGCATTAAGTACTTAAACTGTGGAATTTCTATTCATGAAGTGATTGTGCCACAGGGGAAATCATGTTGCCTCGGGATCCTTTCCAACTTTCAGGCCACTCAACCCTTTTTCTTGGATTCTGACAGTTATAGATCATATTTAAAAGCACTGTACTATGGAGGACTGTGTTAAAGCAAGATTGATGCATATTTGACATAATCTAGAAGGCAGATATAGCCTCCCACTGTGCTCAAGAAAATAAGCCTTGCCTATTTAGGAAGAACTTATTTAAACTCTTTCATAATGTTTTTAATAAAACAATATTAAAATTGACAATAAATTATAATTTGAATTTTAAAACACTTGCCATTTAAATTTGTGAGCCGAAATACAAAAAAACCCATCTATATAAAATAATTAAACATGATAAAAATCTAAAAGTGATTTAAGAGCTGTAGTAATCAGAAAAGAGTCAGAGTCACACACTCTTAAATCTTAAGTTTTCTCTCTCATTCTTTCTCAAATGTATTGACGATAAGTAAAATGTGCAAACAGATTGGCTTCCTATCAGCTTTCCTTTTGCTTAACTTTAAACCTTTATTAATACATTGAGAGTTAATTAATTATGAAATGAATTTAAAAATGAAAATGAATTGGGAGAAAGACATCACTTCCCTTCCATATGTGGGTGTGTGTGAGTGCTTGCATCCATGAAAGAAAGGAGTGGAGAAAAAAGCACATGAGAAAACAATTGCTCATACATTTTGGACCACAGGCATCCTTAAACAATGAATTTGACAAGTCCATTTTTAAAAATACTTTTTACTTCTAGATATAAGACCATTTTTTGATGTTGTCTGTCATATTCTTAAGAACTTCACTGAAAATTGGTAGGCAACCAGCTATATGCCACTAAAACATAATCTCTGTGCTTCTTTCTTTAGAGGGGTGAGGTTAATCTTTCCTTGGGAGAGTGACAAGGGAAGAGAATGTCAGCCTCTTGTGGGTATAAACTGCATCTATCAAGACAGGGCAGGGAGCTGACACTGGGGGACGTCATTACCAATTCTCCCATCTCCATCCCTGAATCAACTTTTAGTCTAGTAACTTGGGATGAAATAAATAGATGATTGTATACATTTTTCCTTTCTCCCACACTAAAGTTAAAAGGAGGTAAGAATCCAGGATGAAGGTGAGCCATTTGTTTTCTTGTATTTTATACCTGAGGAGTGAGCATCCTCCTTGAGGACCATGGTGGAAGTAACGTCCCTGGAAATTGATTGTTCTCTGCATAATAATCCTTGTATTTGCTGCATTTACATTTTAGTTTAATTTTTAAAAATCTAATTTTTTCCTTTGGGAATCATTATACTACCACATTTTGATAAATTATTTCAGTTTTAAACTTACTTTTTCATTTATGCAGCAACCATTGAGAAAATAAAACATTCAAAAACTTTCTGTGTTTTAACCTAGATGGAATGAGTTGAGCCTTGATTATTCAACCTTAGTTACTGAGTTAACACTGGCAAACTGGTCAGAACACACTTCTTAAGGGAAAAAAACATTCTCAGAGCCACTTGAATACCAAAAAAAAAATCTCTCATCTCTTGGTGTTTACTTGAACCTAGTCCCAGTGTATTTTGAAGCAAACTATGTCCTATCTGAGAATGGAAGTTAAAAATCTGTTCTTAACAAAATGTTCTTTCTTTGTTTTCACAGGTAACAATTTTGATGAACAATTTTGCTATTGCCTACGAAATGAGAAATTTTCAGACCCCTGGGTGAACCCCAACACACTCCTGTGTGCTGAAATCTGAGAATGAAGTATGTGATCGAATTCACATGTGAAGATGGGTAAAAAGAAGGATAGTGCCTGTGATGTGCTTCTACGAAAGGGCACCTGTTGCTCTGTGTCTCAGTACCTAGGACTGGCAGTTGATAGTTTAAATGTGTTCTTGAATTCTCTTTTTTCCTTCAGTTTTACTTCTGACCCGTGCATATTATAGGACAACATCTCGCCTACAAATAAGAACCCAGGCATGCTTTCACTCCTGTAATGTTATTTTCAATTGACTCTTTCCTTTTTCCTTTTTTTTTTGTATAATGTGACTAATTAGTTGGCATATTGTTCACAGCCTCCCAAATTAGGCCAGATTTTAAAATGTGTTGTAGTAAGAGGATCATGCTTTTTTTCAGGAAAATGATGTTCACTTATTATGATGTTTCTCATCTGTCAAAGACAAAGCAGTGTCTTGCCCTCTCAGACTCACCAGGAACTCCTATTGAAGGAATCATCCTCATTCCTAAGTATATGAACAGTCATCCAAAATGGAAACTTGAGAGGCCTACCGATTTTGTTTTCATTGGGAGTGCTCCTCTTTTTCCTCTTATTTATTATTTTTCCCCATTAAAAATAATGCATGACTGTTATAGAAAATTTAGACTACATAGAGATGTAGAAAGAACATAAATTATCCTCCACCACCTAAAGAGAATCACCCACTGCTGACATTTCTGGATGTTTTTCCAAGTCTAATTTTTTTCTATGCATATTTAATTTCTCTTTTAAAATTTTACATAATGTCATCATACTACATATACAATTTTATATAAGCTTTTTCACTTACTATTTTGTGAAAGATGTTTTCTTTATATTCGCAGTTTTCTTAAACATCCTATCAGTAATTGCATTATATTCAACTGCTAGTGATTTCCATAATGTTGGTCACTGATGGCCGTTTCCAATTGGTCATTGGGAGCTTCTTTGTGCATGAATTATTTTGCTGCATTTGAGAATATTTTCCAAGGCTAGATTCCAAGAAATAGCTATTGATTATCAAACCATTTATAAGACTTTTTCATAAATGCATAGCAAATATCAGTTATTAATGAGCATAAGATATGAAATACATGAGCCTACGACTATTAAGATAAATAATATATTTAATCCTTAGTTTAGGAAAAAGCCAATATGCTTATTTAAATATTATGGATGGTAAAGACAATGATATGAATGGAAGAGATTATCTAATTGAACATTCCTTGTCCTGGTTTTCTCTGAAAGTGGTGATGTCTGAGCTGGAAGTACATCAGGCAATTTAAATGCCCATAATTAGTTCTTCAGCTTTGAATAGACTACAAATTCAGTGTCTGAAGAAGGAAATCTTAGAGGGAAGCTATTAAAAGATCATCTAATTAGAAAAACTACAGAAGCAGTAACCAAAAAAAGGTTATTTTCATTTTTTCTGGGCAGTAGTTAAAATGGCAACTTACAATATTCATAATATTTACAGAGAATGAACACAAATAAAAGGTGACTTTTTAATGAAACCCCAAAATAGACCCAAGAGGGAATCTTATTCATAGGGTCAATTGATTCATGGTTTCAAATACTGAAAGTAGGTGAGAAAGAATTTACATGACAAAAATTGTCAATTAATGAAATACTCAACATTCCTCTGTTAGTGAGAGAATATCACATTCACTTCACCATGACAACTAAAATATCTGCCTTTTCTTGAAACCACCAAGGAAAGGGTAATGTCATCTCCTTACAGACTGGAAAAAAGTATATCGACATATATGGATGTACATAAGGTTGTACACAGACAGAAACAGCAGTCTCAACCTCTTACCCTCAATTCAAGTCAGGAGTTGGAATAGAATCAGTAAGTTATATTTAAAACTTCCCAGAAGACAAAAATTAGCATAATATGCTGATTCTCTTAATGAATTTGTTCATGTAGTCATCTTTCCACGGACTGTGATTCTGTGAGCTTCAGAAATAGGTCTGTGGGCACATCAGTATCAGCAGAGAAAGAAATCCTCCCATACACTAAAGACAGAAAACTTGCATAATACTCAGAAGTCACTGTTAAGTGTTTTCCACTTGTCTGGTGGATGTTTCTGCATGGTTCATCTATGTAACCTTTGCTTATACAAAGTCATCATTTTTAGCATAGCTCATGAAAATAGCAGGTGTTGAACATACCTCGACTCAAAGGTGCTACGTCCTTGCATATGGTACTAAACGTGTCCTGTGGACTTGTGCACAACTACTGAGAATACTGCAACTTGGCTTAAATGAATGTGTTAATGAAATAAATAATAGAGGAATTGCCATGTGTTGCTTTTGTCATTCATTCTATTGAGAGTGAAAAAATAAAATTCCTTAGTTCAGTCAGATTCATTTCTGTAGGAATTTGGTTCCAAGAGTTACATGAGCTGGCACCTCTAAGCAGAAGACCAGAACACTCTGAAGGCAAGCAGAAGAATGCCCCCTGTGGTTCCAGTTGTTGTCAACATGGCTGGCTCTTGTGGTTCAGTTTTTGGTTCCCCCAGTTAGGCAGTCATCTATAGCCCCAGGGTCTCCAGCTTTACTGACTCAGATCCATCCCAATGTGTCATCAGATATTTTTGAGATTTCGTGTGGCCTCACAAACAGGTGCTCAGACTCTGTCTTGGGGCCAACATGGATGTCTATTGTCCACAGACCCCACTTGATGATGGAGCCTCGGGCCCACATGGGACATGATTTCCTTGCTGTAGGCATGTCCCCTGGAGTGCTCCTGGGTCCTCCTGCTCCAAACACATATTTGTTTGGGGAAGAATCAGAGACGTATGTCTTCCCCCATGCTGCTTCTCTTGGTCCACCTGGGGACTGAAGTATGTTGTTGTCATGGAGACCATTGCTGCCTACAGCCTCTGTCTCAAAAATAAAAGGCTCAGAAGTCAGGCCCTGGGTCTGAGCTGGAGTTGGATATAGAGGCAAATATCCTACTGCTCTTCCTGACCTCCCCACTCAGGCACGAATGAACAGGGCCTTATTCTCCTGAAGATAAAAATCTTTGTGGGAAAAGCAACCTGGGGTGACTTGCTCCATTTGTTTATCAGACCTGAGCAGGGATTTATGAACAGGCATATGATTTAGCTGGGTTTGGGGGGACTGCATGTACACATTTATAGCATCAGTTTTTAAAATTAGTTTTTCCCCCCACAGAAGTCTTGTTTGACAAGAAGATACTTCCCTCTTTCTCTTGTATGTGCAATGGGTTGTCATTAAATGTTGACTGTGAGCACTCCTTTGGTGATAAGAATGGCTCAAAATAAATGAAAAAGATTAGGGGCCTCTGCCCTTGACCATTTTACAATTTGTTTGAGTAAATGAAGTTAATTTAAGAAATAGGGAATTAACACTACAAGGCAAAATGCCAAATGCAGGGGTAGATATGAATGCAGAATAAGGAGATACATGTGTGGGGTAGAAGGATTAGAGAAGTATCTGGGGACACGCATCCTTGCCTGTGCAATAAGATGGAGGACGGAGAACACTGGCTTCTCCTGACTTCCTCTGAAGGAGACCAACCTAGTATTTATAGGGCAGAAATGCCCTGAGAAACTCCTCAGGGTAGAGGGAGAGAGCAAGACACAAGTGACTGAAGATGGCCACTAACTTCTGCACATCAGGCAAGGGTGAGGCATTTGAAGTTGCTGGGGAAATATTGAGGAGAATTCGGGGAGAAGGGAGAACAGCAAAAGGGATCCAGCTAGAGGAACATACAAACAGGACCATGTTTTGGAGACCCCTTCCCTACAATGGTGCGAATCTTCAGGAAAAAAAGTACAAAGCAAAGCAGTCATATCAGCAGATCACACGTGATCTTCTAGAACCTGGACCACATCATGCCTGTGAGGCCTCCACGGTCTCCCATTGCAGGATTGTAGCAGTATTTTCAAACACATGTTTCCATCCAAGTTCTCACCTCTACTATTGGTTCTTGACACTGCTCCGAGAGTTATCTTCCTGAAACGCAGGGTGGAGCCTACCATCCCCTGCTCACAAGTCTTCAGTGTCTCCCTACGTGCTAAGTCCCGCCCAACTCCTAATAAGGGTTTATGGACATCAGCAGCCTGGCCCTCACTCACCTTTGCAGGTGTGTCATATGCCCTCAGAACTATAGAACAAATTTGCTTCACTGTTGACTGGCTCTGTGACTTTGAGATGGCTACATGAACTCTCTGTGCCTTGATTTGTGCATCTGTAAAATGACCTCCTTCCTCAGAGGGCTGAGAGGATTCAATGAGAAAACTGGAGAAACTCTTAGGTCTAGGCCTGGCCCTTCGTAACTGCTCAGTGCATGTTAGCTCTCCTGATTATCACCATTTTTGGCAGTTCCCTCTGGCCAGAGTCTCTTTCACCTGTTTTTCTGGCAAACTCTTATTCTACCATGAGGGTCTAACTTGGGAATTGCCTCCTCCTGAAAGCCTACCTTGATCCTCCACTCCAAGAGCAGCCTCTGGTAGTTCTGTCCTAATGAGGTCTTCCTGACTCTTCCATTCATGGCAAATATAGCAAATAGAAGAATCTGCTAGATATGGACTTCTCTTGGCCACAGGCCCTGGCCAGGACCCACCTGGCAACTCCATATCTTGGCACACCTATAACTCATTCCTGGTCAGACAGTTGTGGTTTCTAATTTCCATCATGGTCTGTTTATGTGTCTCCCTCCCTTGCTGGACTGTGAAGTTCTTGAGGGAAGAGACTTCTACTGGCTTGTGGAACTCAGTATCCCCAGACGGTGCCTGGCCTATTGCAGGAGCTCGAAGAGACATTTGTGTGGTGGAATCAAACTATTCTTCACCATTCTCTGAAGTGCTCTGCGATTTCTTCATTCATGTTGTTTCTTCTCTTTTTGCCTGGCTGAAATATCGCACATCCCTAATTCAGCATCCCATCCTTTCCTTGCACCTGCAGAGAAAGGCTGCCAGTCCTTCCCTATGTGAGGATGGAGCCTGATTTGTAAACTTGACCGTGGCCCTTGAGCCTGTCTACAAGGTATCATCATCATTGTGTAGGGGTCTTGTATTAAGGTTCTCCAGAGAAGCAGAACCAGTAGGAAATAGATGTAGATTTAGATACATAATGAGATTTATTATGACAAATTTACTCATATAATTATGGAAGTTGATGGAAACCAGGAAAGCCAGTGGTACGTAATTCCAGTCTGAGTCCAAAGGCCTGAGAACCAGGAGCATTGATGGTGTAAGTCCTTGTGCAAGGGCAGAAAAAGAGCAATATCTCAGCTCAAACAGTTAGGCAGAGATAGAGAATTCAGCCTGCCTAGGCCTTTTAGTCCTATTCAGATCCCTAATGGTTGATACCTACCCATATTGGGGAAGGAAATCTGCCTTACTGAGTTCACCAATTCAAATGCTTATCTCATATGGAAACACCCCTCCAGATGAGCCCAGAAATATTTCAGTACCTCTCGGAACCACAAATCTCAGCACCTCATGGCCCAGTCTAGTTGACACATAAAGTTAACTTCACAGCAGATCTGTCTCTCCTACCTCCCACCCCAGGATTAGAAGTTCTTATAAGACAAGGCCATGGATGTATCAATTTACTAAGCCATGCATTCTGACACATAGATCATTTGCCATTCTATGCTTAGACACAATCTTAAACATGTCCTCATGGAAAGGCAAGTCCACAGGGAAAGGCAAGTCCAGTCTTTGCAGTTGTGAGCTATGGGCTATGATGGGAAGCAGGTAGGAAGGGCCTCCCGACCTAGCTCTGAGGGAGAAAGCAAAAATGGTGTCCCAGGATTCAGCTAAGGGACAACTAGGACTTATTAGGGCAGGACGGGTTGAGGCAGAGCGAACATATGTGACCTAGTGGTCAAAAGCACAAGTTTGAACTGTCTCATCTGGGTGCAAATCCTGACTCTGAAACATACTTGGACCCCGGTGTGGTATGCAGACTAGAATCACACAATGTCAGCTGTTGTAGCTATAGGTCATTTATTAACTTATTTTAAGTTCTGTATTCTGGGTAAAATGTTTCTGAGTTATCCTGTGAAATTTGCTTTCACATGTCAGGAATGATTGTGAAAATGAAAACGAGCCAGTTGCCTTCAGGGAGCTGTGCCTGTGGGGATAAAGAGCTCAAGGGGGCTTCCTACAGGGGCGCAGGGGACCTGAGTGTGGGCTGAGGGTGCTGAAGCCCATCTTTCCACTCTCAACCCCAGAGTGCATTCTTCACACAGTAGAGTGATTTGCTTTTCATTTTAAAAAATAAACAACAAAGCCGCAGGTCCCCAAATTAAGAGCTTCAGTGGGACTTTTTTTTTTTCTTTTAAGTAATGAGGTGGGGAAATAGCATTTGCAATAATTTTGTGTGGATAAAAGTGAAATTCCATGTGTTCACTTAACCTTATTGCTTTTAAGTAAATACAAAAGAACAAATAATGCTTCCAAGCGTGTGCATTTTCTCTATTATGACTGTGGTGTAACTCCCGATCGCTTGACCATAAATAGTGAGGGGTTTCTGTCCCTGTCTCCTGCGCCTTTCGCCCAGCCCCCAAGCTTCTTCCTTTTTCTTTTTTCCTCTTTGTCTTCTGCTTTCATTTCAATACTGGCAAATGGCTGCAATCCCTAGATTTTTTTTTTTTTTTTTAATGTGAAAAATAAAAGAGAAGCTGCCCTTCTAGGTTGATGGTGAGGGTTTTTGCCTTCAATTTCACCTCTCATGTCCTCTGGATAAACCTCCCGATGGAGGTAAAACCACTGCAAAATGAAAATTCTCCCCCCGGGCTTTCTCTGCTTTGCCTTGAATCTGCTCTGCTGAAGCTGCAACACTGTCGGATTATTCCAGAAATGGATGTCCTTTCAAGCAGCACTGTCAGTTCCTTTCAGATGCATCAGGCGATTTATGGATGCTTTATTCTGAGCCATGCGCCTTCAGTGACCCAGAACTGACAAGACTCCAGAGTTCCTGGCCCCCTGCAGGTCTCTCCACAGTCTATACCCTAACAGTCTCCTCCCCAGGGAGACCCAGAAGACACCAACACCAAGCAGCAGCTCTGCTCACTGAAGAACTCCTATCTTTCTGCCCTGCCCCCAGTCCCTTTAAAGCCCACCAAAGTCCCAGGGATTTGACCCCTGCTGTTCTTTAGAGTGTAAGGAAACCACAAACCTCTCATTCCAAGTGAGGGTCATTTCCAGGTCACAAGAACAATTTTCCTTCCACTGCTGAGAGCACTCTGTGTTCCAGCTCTGGATCCTGGATTTAGGTTCCTTTTTAATGAGGTTTCTCCTTCTGATCCTTCTATAATTAAGTGACACAGTTTCTTCCCCTAGTAAAAGACAGGAGGCTTTCATTTTCAGACTTGAAATGCATTTGACTTGAATGAAAGCACTTTTGCGTTTGGAGAGGGAAGATAAATTCATTTTCATTGAGCACTACGGCTTGCCTCTCCATCCAATTTGTCTGGATTAATTCTTCAGTATTTCACATTCTCAAAGAAGGCAAAAACCCCACCCACAAGATGGATCATGAAACCTCCCTGGGCTTCACTTTCCTCATTAGAAACAGGAGAGGTTTGAACCAAATAATTATGCATGATCTTTCCTCTTTGAAATTTTGTCACAGCCTGAATAAATGGAAGGAGAGCACACATCTTTGGTCCGAGCATCAACAGACCCCATCTTAATCATTGGGACTCCTTTTAAGTATTTCTGTAAATGCAGCATAGAGGAAAGAACAAATATTGAATGGTAAGTGC
Organism: Tarsius wallacei; assembly: GCA_963574415.1. Taxonomy (NCBI): domain Eukaryota; kingdom Metazoa; phylum Chordata; class Mammalia; order Primates; family Tarsiidae; genus Tarsius; species Tarsius wallacei. The sequence goes on along the minus strand of CAUYQG010088751.1, from coordinate 23,152 downwards.
TGGCAATTTTCCCTTCCCCTGCCCCAGCCTTCAGAGGGATAGAAACTCCTGCTGGCTTCATTAGACCATCTTTGATTGTGAGAATGAACCTGGTGGTGGAAAAATGAAAGAACAGGTAGATATCAGACAGGAAATGGAAAAGGGGAAGGAGGCATGGCTGGTTGGAACAGAGAGAGAATGTATCTAGTGTGGAGATGAGATAGGCATCCAGCAGGACTAGTTTCCCAAAACAAAGGTCACAAAGTCTAGACTCACTGACAAGACAGCAAGAGGTGAGAAGAATGGCCAAAACCAGCTGAGACCAGCTAATACCGAGATGGCCTCAAAAGACGACCTTTGCTTACCCCTTTTGCTCATTATACATTAAGTATAATGCATTAGCATGATAAAGGACACTCCCACCAGCACCATGACAGTTTACAATTACTATGGCAACTCCCAGAAATTACCCTATATGGTTTTAAAAAGGGAGGAACTCTTCATTCTAGGAACTCTCCAACTCTTTCCTGGAAAACCCATGAACAATCCACCCCTTGCTTAGGGTTAGGATTAGCATATAAGCCAGAAATAGCTATAAAACTAAACCCCCAGCAATGTACAGCTGCTGTTCTTCCTGTGGCACAAGCCTGGGCTACTCTGCCTATGGAGTAGCCTGTTCTCTGTCATTTTAGTAAACTTGCTTTCACTTTCCAACTCAAGTCCCATGAATGTATGGGGCTACTCTGCCTACAGGCCTAGAGCAACCACTTCTTTGTTCTTTTTCCTTCTTGCTTGCCTTCACTCTTTGTTTCACAATAAAATCATTTCTGTTTTCAATGCTGACATGCTCTTGAATTCTTTCTGGCATGAAGTTAAGAACTCTCTGGGTTGATACTCACCTGGGCACCCACTTCTGGGACAGGGGTCTACAGATCCTTGGGATCTCCCCTGCTTCCGGAAGGATGAGTAGAGCAACTTTGGGCCCTGCCCTGCATGCATGTGTGTGTGTATGCCCATGCAAATTTTGTCTGAAACTTTCCTTCCATCCACTCTCTGCTTTCTGTTGTGACCACTTTAGGTCTCCATTATCCTCAAAACCTTTGGTTCCTCCTGTTGCCCGATCTTTTTTTTATACTCTTGGCAAATAGTCTTTCTACTTTCCATTCCAGCGGAAATTCCCTCAATCTCTCTCTTCCAAATTACAGACCTACCTACCTGGACCAGGACTTTTGGGGTCCGTTTCTGATGCAGTGGAGGCATTGCCCTTTGTCTTCTCTAAGGTCATCTCCCTCCCCCTGTCTCTTTAGGTTCCAACCCCTCCATTCTTTTCCAGAATCTTATAGTACTGATAACTTCCCCTTTGCCTTCCTCTAACCTCTTCCCTCCTAAACTGAAGACTTCCCATCAGTAGTATTTTAATTTGCTCAAGCCGCTCCTATTTTCACAATATAAAACTCATGGCCTTCATCTTTCGATTACCCTTTCTGTCTCCTCTCTTTCATAGACTGAATTTTCAGAAATATTGTCCCTATATTTACAGTCTTCATTTTGTTCCCTCTTGTTCATTGCTTAGCCTCCTCCAATCTGGTTTTCTTCCCACAAAGCTCCTCTTCTAAAACTTGCCAGTGATTTCAATGTCTTTATATTCAATGTCATTTTCCAGTTTTCTACTTAACTCACTTCTCAGTAGATTTGACATTGTTGATGAATTCCTTCCTGAAGCTGTCTCTTTTCTTGGCTTTCTGGAAACCACAATCTACAGGTTTTCTTCATACCTTTGACTGCAACTTCTCAGTCCCCTTTGTGACTCATTCTACTCTATCTACTGAACGTTGGCTTTCCTTTGGGCTCTGTCTCAGGCTGTCTCCTGTACCCTGGGTTAACTTATTCATACCCAGTGCTCCAGCTATGGTCTATATTCTGCTGACTCCCAGATTTATAACTCCAGCCTAGATTTCCAACTGCCACACTCTTTGATGTTTAATGTTTTAGCCAGCCAGAAATCTTGGGGTCATCTTTGGCACCTGTTGTGCTGAATCTGTAGGGATAGTACCATATCCAAGTGGCCGTAAAAAAAAGTCAGAGACAGTGGGCAAGACATAGGGTTTACTGAAGACTTACACACAGGACGTTGAGGAGTGGCCCACTCAACAGGAAAAGATTAAAACAATAAAAAACTGCTCCTGTTTGTGGCAAACATACTGGTTATATAGCAACTTTCACATAGCAACCTCTACTTAACAACGTCCACCTAGCTCCAAATAAAGGGCCTCAGTTCCTTGCATGTCCAGTGTCCCAAGGAAAGGGCCAGGGTCCAGATGTTCTTCTTAGGTATGGCATGAACATCCGGGTTGGTCATTCCTAGTGTTCATATCTCAGAATACTGAACACACGTTCAGCAGGGAACATAGAGTCATTTTCAGGATGTGCTTGTGTTAGAGCTGCCTAGCAAGACACACCTACTGTACAGCACCCTCTTACCTCTCACTTCATATCCTATTGATTGTATCCTCTAAATATCTCTTGAATCTAACCACTTCTTTCCTTCTCAACTGCTACCATCCTTGTCCAGCCTGGACTGTCATCATTGCTTGAACCACAGTGATAGACTTTGACACTTCCTTGTTCATCTTCCTTAAAACCCTTAAATATCTTCTTCTTGCTCTTGGACCAATGACCAAGGTTGTAACCAAAGGCTACAAGGCTTCACATGCTCTGGGACTACTTACCTTTCTACCCTTATCTGGTACATCTTTGAATTCTGGCTTTCTCGGTTCCTCATAGGACATAATTGAGAGGGCAGGGATGCTATCAGTGATTAGTCTGGGATAAAAGGCACAGCCTACACTACCTTGGGCAAACTGCATAATTCCTCACTCAGGAATGACAGACTCCCTCCTGCTGCAGGCCCTTTGCTTATTCTATTCAATTTTCCTGGGACTCACTTGCCTTTCTTCTTTGCTTCATTGATTCTGGTTCACCCTTCAGTTCTCATCTCCAGATTCACTTTTTAAGGAAAGCCTTTCTTGACTCTCTAGCTCAAATTCTCCTGTGATATGCTTTTGCAGCACTTCTTACTGTACCCCTCTGTAGTGTCATTGACTTCTCTTTTGAGATTTTTTTTTTTAACCACTGTTGTCATTCTGTGTGTATTCATGAAATTCTTTGATTAACATTTATCTTTGCCAATGAAGTATAATATTTCTGAAGTCAGGAACCATATCAAAGTTTGCTCACTACTGTATCGCCAGCATGCAGTCCAGTGTCTGACACATAATTGCTAAATGTTACGCAATACGTGATTCAGTGAAGAAATCAGATAACTATTGAGGGAATATTAACTATTAAAAAAAAAAACGTTTCTGCACATCTTGTCAGCAGAGACAAAATGAATTATTGAGTTATTACTACCTGGCAAGACACGCTTACCATTCAGCACTCTCTGACTTATACAGTTAGGAACAATGAAAGGACATAACATGGAGTCAATATATCCAATGAGCAGCCACTTTAACAATACCTAGATCTGTCATGTTTTTCTAGCAGTTCACTTTAATTTGCCCTCTAATTACTAGTCAAGGACAGAATTGGTTTCTCAGAGGTAGCTGTTGATAATTGTTTTACAACCCCTTCCCCAACTTGTTTTGTTCTAATTAGCTTTTCTATTTCAAGTATTTGCCTCCACCCATAAGACCCAAGTTAACCTAATCAGACCCTGATGACACAGACAGACTCTATTACCATAACAACAATGATGTGACTAGCCCACCCATCTGCCTGCTGTCCATTACCTGAAATCAGTACCTGTGCTTACCTGCCCTCTGTGATGATATGGAACAGATGGCCACCTAATCACTGTAACGACCTGCCCCCATCAAAGGGAAGGGTTAAAAGGCATTCTCAGCCAGCTCAGTGCCTCAGCCTGTAATCCCGCGCCTTGGGAGACCAAGGTGAGTGGATTGCCTGAGCCCATGGGTTCGAGACCTGCCTGGGCAACTTGGTAAGAGCTCATCTCTACAATAAATCAAAAAATTAGCCGGGCGTGGTAGCGCGTGCCTGTAGTTCCAGCTACTCGGAAGGCTGAGGTGGAAGGATCGCCTGAACCCAGCAGGTAGAGGCTGCGGTGGCCGGGAGCGGCCACTGCACTCCAGTCTGGGCAACAGAGTGAGACTCCAACTCAAAAAAAAAAGGCATTCAACTCCAAAGAGCAGTCCCCATTGCTTTGTTAAACTCTAGTGTGTCCACGTGGTTCTTTGAGCTGTGGCTGCCATGTTTCCTAGCCATGGCCCTTCCTCTACCTTGGGGTGGTGAATCTCTTCTCTCTCTAATTTACTTTCTATATAAACTATATTTTCCAATCTAACTTTTGTGCAATTCTTTGCATCTTTCACGTGGTACTGGATCATACAGACCCCATGGGTCTGACTTAACAGACATTAACTACCTTTGTTTTTGCTGTAAGTAACCTATCTGTTCAAAGATTTTTGTATAATGAATAGCTTTGGAAGATAATGTCCCCTTCAGAACAGAGGACAGACATGCTAGCTTTCCAAAATAATAAAGATAATATCTTCCTCTGAAGAACAAGGCAGGCATGCCTACTGTCTTTTAGAAATGATTCAAGTTTTCTAGGATCAATGTTCTTCTGCTGCAAAATAATTGACTGTACATGCCAGTATACTATGGCTCTTTTTATGTTACTCTGTGGGAATTGTGGCTCAGGTAACTGGTGCAAAAAATACTGAAACTCTGGCTCCTGCTGTAAGTAATAAACTGTTTTTCAGCTCTTACATGAGAGTCTTGTGTCTTCTTTTAGTATCCACACCAGTTTCATGTGGGGTGAAATCTCAGACTCTTCACAGTTTACTGACATTTATTAGAATAATTATATTTTATTTATTCTGTATATTTCTTGGACATCGATATCAAGATGGCAGAAATAAAACATGTGACTATCTCGAACACAAGATCCTGTTTTTCCTTCTGCATAGACAAACTACATTTCCAGGACCACCCCCACATGATAATATGAAATAAGCAAAGTTTTTTATTGATCATGCTTTTATTTACTCTCTTTTTCATCCTTCTAATTTTGTCATTCTTTTCTCCTATGTCTTTAACCTATGTTTTGTTCCATTTGAACAGTTACACTAATTTTTCCCTTGGTGTTAGCTAAATTTTATAGAAAGTTCCTAAATAGGAAAAATTATTCATGGTTTAGTAAAGTATAGTAGAAAAAGTCTTGGATCAGAAGTTAGGAGACGTAACTTTTATACATGTTCAGGTGTAATTAGTTATGGGAAATTAGGCAGGTCACAAAACTCTAGTTTGCTCAGTTGAACCCACTCATTCATTCAACAATCATTTATTGAATTTTGTGCAACAAATGACATCATTGCTGCCTTCAGAAAACTCACAGTCTAATGAGGGAGAAAGACAAACTCAAAATCTTAACACAATGTGAAAGGAATGATAATAGAGGAAAGCCAAGACAGCTGCTGTAGGGCCCATTATGAGGGCTTGGGGGTAAGAAGAAAGAGAGGATCAGAGTAATCTGTGCAAAGGAGATGGGGTCTGAGCTTAGCCTGGTAAGGCAAAGTTAACTTGGTCATGAATAAGATGAGGTAGAGAGTTTTAGTCAAAGGAAGAAGAAAGCTCCCTACCATGTTTGTTGAGTCTTTTCCCTCTTTTCTCTAACAGGCTTTGTTTCTGCTCCCAATTCTTTCAAATCTATAGGGGTACCCTTAGGGGAGAGTCTTTACTAACCCCAGGGCCATGGCAAGTGAATTTAGTGAAATGCAGTATAACAGCCTAGTGAAGAACTCAGTCTCCACCTGCCTCCACCATTAACCCTAAAATCTGGGCATAGCCTTCTGGTCTGCTAAATGGAAATCATATTAGGATTCTCCCATAGGATTGTTGTGGGACTGTGAGTGTTCAGCACAGACCTTGGCATGTGGAAACCACCCAAATGGTTGCTTCAAAACTAAGGAATACTTTGGAAATTATTTGTGCATTTTCTTTTTTACCTCTTTGAATACACGACATCTCCCCTAGTTGGCTCAAATCCTCTATCTGCCTGAGGGTAGGAAAAGGCAGCAGAGATTAGAAATGTCTCAGAATCACACATGAAGGCCAAGGTAATTTTCAGTTTCTAATGTGCAAAATGGGATTTGGCAGCAGGAGGTTAGCTTTGATATACAGGATATTGTCTTGAGGTAGAATTACAAGTTCTTTATTTCCTTTTCTTGAGTCTTTTCCCACCAACACCATCATCACAGTCTTTAGAAGAAGAACAAAGGAAATTCAGCCCTTCTAATTAGAAGAAGCAAGGCAGTCATTATTAGTTACATCTATGTGAGACAAATAAAGAATTTAATTGCTTTAGACACTAGAAATTGGTGTCCAATCAAGAAGGCTGCAGGAAGACAGAGTTTTTTTGACCCGCAAACATCCCTTTCTCCCCATATTTTTCAAACAAGCACAGGTTTGGAAAATGACCATTCTAAAAATATTCATATCTTATCCGGCTAAAAATAATTTCATACTTACTTTTTATTTTGGAGAAGGACAAAGCAATCTCAAGAATTTGAAGTCATTACAGAAGCTTTTAGAGAAGGCTTTGGAATGCATTCAATGGTTGAACCCACAAATGTGTCCACTGATTTATGTTTTTAAAAGAAAATTGTGTTATTTTAAAATTATTTGGATTCCAGTCATATGGTAAAGCTACTGTTCTTCCAAAGGGTTAGCACAGGGTTAGACTTGGTTACTGGAAGTATAAAAGCTATTGTTCTTCCAAGGGGTTAGCACAGGGTTAGACTTAGTTACTGGAAGTATAACCTCCTTCAGATGGAGGTTATTTAGGCTTTTTTTCTTTTGAATCGTGCTTATTTGCTGGTTGTGAAAATGGAAACAGACACAAGATTCACTACAGGTCTGTGCATCTGGAGTTGAGTGGCACGGAAGTCAAGAAGGCATCTCATTTCATTCTTCCCTTTTCTTCATAGAAGGATGACGTGGTATTATTGTGCATTTAATAGATAAAGAGAATGTCTCTGTTAAGTATTTGAGGTATTTTCTCCTAGTCTTGACATTTTAAATTTAATTTTTTTCTTTTCAAAATAATGTTTGGCATATTTCAACAAGTCAAAAAACACCATAGGTTTTATAATAAAAAATTGCATCCTTGCTCTACCCTACTTTAAAAGCTGGAGCATCCACTTAAAAGTCTTTTGCTGTTTGTTCTGCTTTTTTTACTTTCATATTTCTAAATAATAGACTTATACTGGTTTTTTTATTTTACAATTTTTGCAATTTGCTACTGTGGAAGAATGAAGACTCAGTTCTTTTATGCCCTGTTCTCACCCCCACTTCCATGCAATAAGCACTTCTCTGACCCTCCATCCTATCATGAGAGTCATATCATGAGAGTTTTTGCTATTGTTCCGTGTTCATATTATCATGATTATATAAATATTGTTCACAGCAATACCATATCTCCTTTTGTGACTGTTATTAGTACTCTGTGACAAATATTTTGTTCTCTACTTTTAGGGCAGATGTCAGGACTTGTTTTCTTGCTCCCTTTGAAATAGGTGGTATCATATGACTAGATCTAGCCAATGAACTCTAGGCCAGAGTATTTAATTGCTGGTGTAAAACGTTCTCATTTTGTCTAGCATTGCTAACTGTCGATATTCAAGGAGATGGGTGTGATTAATGTCAACATGATGGTAAAATAGGAAGCTCCAGACCCTCCTTTTCTCTATGTGGTACAATTTCCTTTGTCAGAAACCCAGAAACCATTTAAGTGGTTCCTGAACCCCAGAAGAGCATGTAACCAGCTATATTAAAGTCAGTAAGAAAATTCAGCACATCATTTTGCCTTGTCCCTCCCTCCAGCACAGCACAGAACAAATTGGTAAAAATTCCAACTTCTGGCTTCTCCCTCAGGAAGCAAAGAATTGAACCATGTGTCCAATGGTCTAGTTTTCTGAGTGACTGGCTAAGGCACTAGTTTTTGCCTACCTGAATCTTTTTTCAGCACTGGCTGAAAAAAGCACCAGTCTGGGTACACTAAAAATAGAGGCAACAGTTTGGACTAATATGCACGTATTTACCATAGCCCCTTTCCTTGGCTTAGCATAGAATGCAAGGATCAAAAACCTGTGACTTTTCCGTGGAGGAGGAGAGAGTTGGAATATACATCCAACATTCTAGGGTTTTAGAGAACTGTCTGAGGTATTGATTTCTGTCTCACCCAGCTCAAGATACTGACAGGACTTGGAATACTCTAAATTCCTGGGGATTGCTGTGAAAGACGGAGCTGGGAAGCATGTTGCTGCTACAGATGACTCACAGTACAGCAGATAAACACTAGAGGAAGCAGGAGATTATGAGTTGATGAAGACAGAAACAAGAAAATTCTTTTAATTAAAAATTTATACACACAAGTCCAGAGAAAATGCATCTATAGAAAAGGTTTGTGAGGCCCCCAGATTTTCTACCCGGGTTGACTGGTGCAGGTCTTTTCCTGTATAAAACCAGTCTGTGATGACTGAGAAATGTGGCTGTTTCTTCAAATGTACAAACATCAACACTGAACTACAGAAACACAAAAAATCAGAAATGCAGCCTAATCAAAGGAACAAAATTATTCTACAGAAACTGGCTCTAAAGAAGTAGAGGTATATAAATTATCTGACAAAAATTTAAAAATAACCATCATATCAATGCTCAACAAGCTCAGAAAAACAGTACATGAACAAAATTAGAATTTTAACACAGAAATAGAAAATATAAAAAACAAAGAAACAGACATTTTGAAGCTGAAGAATACAACAAATGAACTGAAAAAATGCATTAGAGAGGTTCCACCGTAGACTTGATCAAGCAGAAGAGTCAGAAAACTAGAAGACAGGTCATTCGGAGTTACCTAGTCAGAGGAGGAAAAAAAAATAGAGTGAAGAAAGTCTAAGGGACTTACAGAACACCATCAAGTAAGCCAGTATATACATTATGGAAGTCTCAGAAGAAGAGAAAGATAAATGAGAAAAGAGCTTATTTTAGAAAATAATGGTCAGACTTTTCAAAACATAAAGAGGGAAATGGACACCTAGATTCAGGAACACCAATCATCTCCAAGCTAGGTGAATTACAAAAAGTCAATACTAAGAAACATAATTATCAAATGATCAAAAATCAAAGACAGAGAGAATTCTGAAGGTAGCAAGAGAAAAGCAACCTATCACATAAAAGGAACACCTCCATAAGAGATCAGTGGCAGTATTTGGCCCTCAGCAGAAACCTTGCATGTCAGAAGGGAGTGGATTATACATTCAAAGTACTGAAAGTAAAAAATTTGCAACCAAAAATACTATATGTGGCTTAAGGGTCTTTCAAAAAATGAAGGAGAGAGAAGATTTTCCCAGATAAACAAAAGCTGACAGAGTTTATCACAACTAGTCCAACCTTACAAGAAATGCTAAAGGGAGTCCTTCAAATTAAAATGAAAGAATGCAAAATGGCAGTATAAAAGCATATGGAAGCATTAATTAGTTTGCTGTATATCTAATCCTGAATTATACCCCACATCCTTAAAATAATAAATAAATAGTTTACTGATAAAGTTGAATATATAGATAAATACAGAATACTATCATACTGTAATGGCACATAAATAATTTTAAATGCTTGTATAGAAGTAAAAAACAAAATATTAAAAATAAATACAACTATAACATATGATAATGGATATACAATATAAAAAGATGTAATTTGTGACATCATTAATATCAAGTATAAGGAGGAGCTTCAAAATAGCCAACTAAAAGCATCTGGCAATTGCCTCCTCCATAAAGAAAACCAAAATAGCTAATATATAACCACACTTGATAGAGTATCTAAGAGAGAACATTAGAACTCAACAGAGAAGGGACAGGAAACACTTGAGACATGGAAGGAGAGGGAAGCAAGGTAGCTAGTTCAGCTGGGATTGCCTGGGGGTCTAAAGAGGCTCCCTAGTATGGGGAAAGGGTAAGTGAAAGCTCCTCAGCTGTGCACATTCCCACCATTGACTCCTGTAATCCCAGCCATGAGAGAACCACCCGACCCTTGTGGGACCTAGCATAGGGAGCCTAGTAGAGGGAGCTGCCTGGAGACCATGCAAAAACATTGCTCCAGAAAGGGTCCTCATGCTGGGTTTCACATAGCTCCCAAATCTTAAGTAGCTGCAGCATGGCACCATTTTGAGAGGTCAGCCCCCATCAGATTGCATTCTGCCCTGAGACACAACAGCCCCTGCATCTCCACACTTCTGGAGCCCTTCCTGCATTCCCACTACATTCACCTGGAGGGCTGCACAGTGTCAGACTCAGCAGAGTGTAAGGGTCCCTAACACTCTAGCACACAGTGTTCTTCACCCCAGAGAATGAACAGTAGAGCACACTGTGGAGGCTGCCCACAGCAAAAAATAAAAAAAATTAAAAAGTGAACACTTTCTAGAGTCTGAGAACCCTATGTGGGGTGGCTATCACAGATAGCAACCCTGCCCTCACCTAGCTTCACAGCTGCTGTGCATACGCTCTGTGAACAGGTGTAGCCACTGCTTACTACAGCCACTGCTATTGTCACTGGGGACTTATGTGGGTGCCACTGGCAGCAACCCTGCCCCCACAGCAGCAGGGTTGCACCTTGCTTTCTCTAGAACCTGAGAACTGTCTACCTGCAGCTGCAGCCACTGACAGAGCCATGTTCCTTCACGTATCAGGGACATATTGCACTTGCACATGCCCCAAGGACAGGTTTCCTCCACCTGCTACAGTAACTGCTGCAGTCACCCAGCAGTCCACTGGAAGGCCTGGGGAATCACCCCACCCTGCTCACTACAACCAGCACCCATATATAACAGCAGAGGGCCTGTGGATAGACCCATTTGGCCTGGCAATGCCCTCCCTAACCCCGGTGCCCAAGCACAGCACCCAAGACCCTGGAATTTCCCTGACCTGTCCATCATCCCTGGCATCTGCACATTCATTCCAGGAGCGGACAGACCCATCTAGTCTACTACTCCCACCCCTGGAGCCTGAGGACTGGCCTACCTGCAATCACAGCAAAACTTCCTAATAGCCTCCACTAACAACTGCAGCCTAAGCCACTGAGGAAATCAGAGACACAACTGATGTTGTTTACTGCCAGAGAAATCAAACAAGATTATACTTCCACACACCCAGAATCAAAGCTAAAGTTTCCTATCCAACCAACACTATAGATACATCTTCAAGAGAGTCTTTCCCTGTGAAAGTCAGTCAAAAAAAAAAAAAAAAAGGAAGATGATTGTTACACCAGACGTCCAGATATCAATATAAAAACATGAGAAACATAAAGAAGACACCTTCAAAGGAACACAATAATTCTCCAGGAACACAGTCTAATGAAAATAAATTTATGAAATACTGGGAAAAAATTCAAAATAATGATAATAAAACTCAGTGAGATAAAAAAGGGCACACATATGTTTAAAAAACAAAAAACAATCATAATATGAATGAGAAAATAAAAGAGAGCTCAAATATGTTTAAAAAACAGAAAAACCATTCATAATATGAATAAGAAATTAATAAGTGATATAGATACCATAAAAACAAAAACAAAACAAAATTAAAAAACAGAGATTCTGGAACTGAAGAATTAATAAATAAAATAAATATTTGTTTAAGAGCTTCAATAATAAACTAGAACAATCAGAAGAAAGAAGCTCATAACTTGAAGACAGTTTTCTTAAACAACCTAGTCGGACAAATTAATAAATAAAAAAGAATGAACAAAGCCTATTGGACATATGGGACACCATGAAGAGACCAAATATTTAAATTTTGGGTATCCTAGAAGGTGAAGAAAAGACCAAAGGCATAGAAAACCTAGTTAACAAAACAATAGTTGAAAAACTTCCTAAATCTAGCAAGATATTTAGACATTCAGATCCAGGAAGCTCAAAGATCTACAAATAGATATAACTGAAAAAGCTATTCTCCATGGCACATTTTACTCAAAGTGTCAAAAGTCGAAGACAAAGAGAATTGTAAAATGTCTGGTCACATATAAGGGACTCTCCATCAGACTAAAAGCAGATTTATCAGCAGAGACCCTACAAACTCGGAGAAAATAGAATGCTATATTCATAGTGCTAAAAGAAAAAGAAAACCGCCAGCCACAAATGTTACAATGCCCAGCAAAACTGTTGTTCATAAATGAAGAAGAAATAAAGTCTTTTCCCAGATAAGCAAAATTGAGAGAATTCACCACCACTGCACTGACCCTACAACAAATTCTTAGGTGAGTCTTGTATCTGGAAGTGAAAGAATAATACCTACCATTGTGAAAACATATTAATGTATAAAATTCCCCGGTAGAGGAAACACACAAATAATTAAGAGAAAGGACTTAAATGTTAACACTACAGAAACCATCCAACTGCAATGATAAACAATAAGAGAGAGAAAGAAGGGAACAAAGGACACACAAAACAGTCAGAAAACAACAAAATGACAGGAATAAGTCTTTGCATATCAATAATAAACTTGAATGGAAATGAATTTAAATTTCCACTTAAAACATGTAGACTGACTGAATAAATTGCCAAAAATAAAAATAAAAATAAAAATAAGCCGGGCTCGGTGGCTCAGACTGTAATCCCGCGCCTTGGGAGGCTGAGGTGAGTGGATTGCCTGAGCCGGCGGGTTCGAGACCCGCCTGGGCAAGCGAGACCTCATCTCTACAATAAATCAAAAAATTAGCCGGGCATGGTAGCGCGCGCCTGTGGTTCCAGCTACTTGGAAGGCTGAGGCGGAAGGATCGCCAGAGCCCAGAGGTCGAGGCTGCGGTGGCTGGGAGCGGCCACTGCACTCCAGTCTGGGCGACAGAGTGAGACTCCAACTCAAAAAACAACAACAACAACAAAAACGAACAAACAAAAAAAATGACCCAACGATAAGAGACCTGCTTATAAGAAACTCATTTCATTAGTAAAGATACATAAAAACTGAAAAATGAAAGATATGCCACACAAATAAAAACCAAAAAAAGCAGAAGCAGCTATACTTATATCAGATAAAATGAACTTGAGATAAAAAACAGTAACAAACAAACAAAGAAAGTCATTACATAATGATAAAGGATTTAATTCATTAAGAAGATATAATAATTCTAAATGTATGTGTACCTGACACTTGAGTGCCCAGATACTCATATATAATGAAAATACTATTAGATCTAAAGTGAGAGATAGGCTCCAATACAACAATAGTTGGGAACTTAAACATCCCACTTGGCATTTGGACAGCAAATCAACAAAGAAACATTTAAACTGCACTTTAGACCAAATGGACCTAATAGAAATCTACAGAACATCTTATCCAAAACCTACCGACTACACGTTCTCCTCATCAGTACATTCTCCAGGAAAATTCTCCAGGATAGATAAATATGTTAGGTTACAAAACAAGTCTCAACAAATTCTTAAAAATTGAAATCTTACCTATTATCTTCTCAGACATGAATGGAATAAATTAAAAATTAAAAATAAGAAGAAATTTGGAAACTATACAAACACATGGAAATTAAGCACTATGTTCCTGAAAAACCACTGAGTCAATTAAAAAATTAAGGAAGCAGTTAAAAAATTTCTTGAAACAAATAAAAATAAAAACATAACAAGCCCAAATCTATGGGATAGAATAAAAGCAATGCTACAGGGAAGTTTATAGCAATAAACTTACTGTAATCCCAGCAATTTGGGAGGGCGAAGCGAGTGGATTGTCTGAGCCTGAGGGTTCGAGACCTGCCTGGGCAACTTGGCGTCCCTACAATAAATCAAAAATTAGCCGGGCGTGGTAGCGCGCTCCTGTAGTTCCAGCTACTTGGAAGGCTGAGGAGGAAGGATCGCCGGAACCCAGCAGGTGGAGGCTGCGGTGGCCGGGAGCGGCCACTGCACTCCAGTCTGGGCGATAGAGTGAGACTCCAACTCAAAAAAAAAGAGAAAATTTTCAAATAAATGATCGAATGCACCTCAAAGAACTAGAAAAGTAAGAACAAGCCAAACAAAAGTTAGAAGAAAAAATAATACATTTCAGAGCAGAACTAAGCAAAATAGAGACTAAAAAATATGTAAAATCAACAAAATGAAAATTTGTTTTTGTGAACAAATAGAATTGATAAATCACTAGATAGACTAATCAAGATTAAAAAGAGAGAAGACAAACAAAATCAGATAAAAAAAGGAGACAACTATGGATACCACAGAAATAAAAAGATCACCAATGACTATTATGAGCAACTGTACACTAATAAATTGGAAAGCTTAGAAGAAATGGATACATTCCAGAACCCATAAACCTACCAATATTGAATAAAAAACAAATATGGGCTGGGCACAGTGGCTCATGTCTGTAATATCAACATTTTGAGAAGCCGAGATGGGAAGATTGCTTGAGCCCAGGAGTCTGAAATTGGCCTGGGCAACATAACGAGACTTCACTCTTACAAAAAGAAAGAAAGAGAGAAAGAGAGAAAGAGAGAGAGAGAGAGAAAGAAAGAGAGAGAGAAAGAGAGAGAGAGAGAGAGAGAGAGAGAGAGAAAAGCTGGGTGTGGTGGTACATGCTTGTAGTTCTAGCTGCTCAGGAGGTTGAGGTGGAAGGACTGCCTGAGCCCAGGATGTTGAGGCTGCAGTGAGCCCTGATTGTGCCATTGCATTTCAGACTGTGTGACAGGGCGAGACCCCAACTCTAAATAAATGAATCCCTATTAAAATACCAATGTCATTTTTAAAAACAGAAATAAGAAAAACTGTTCTAAAAATTGTGTGCAAAAAAAGAGCCTGGATGGCCAAAGCAATTTTTAGCAATAAAGAAAATCTAGAGGCATCACTACCTAACTTCAAAAATATATTCAAAATATATTACTAGTCTATAGTAACCAAAGCATCATGGTATTGGCATAAAAATAGATACATAGACCAATAGAACAGAGAACCCAGAAATAAATTCACAAATTTATAACCAACTGATTTTTGACAAAGGTGACAAGAACATATAATGGGGAATAGTCATTCTCTTCAATAAGTGATGGTGGGAAAACTGAATATCTATATGCAAAAGAATAAAACTAGATCCCTATCTCTCATACAAAAATCAATTCAAAATGGAATGAAAATCTAAAAGTAGGACTTGAAACTATAAAACTATTGGAAGAAAATACAGGAAAACTTTTCAGGACATTGGTCTAGGGAAAGATTTTATGGCTAAAACCTCAAAATCACAGGCAATACAAACAAAAATAGACAACTAGGATTATATTAAACTTCTGCACAGCAAAAGAAGCAATCAACAGAGTGAAGAGACAACCTGTTGAATGGCAGAAAGTATTTGCATACTATTCATCTGACAAGGGACCAATATCCTGAATATACACGAAACTCAAACAACAGCAAAACAGAAGAAAAATATAAACAAAACAAACAACCAAAAAGCCTATAAAAATTCCAGTAAGAAGTGAACAAAGGACACGAATAGACATTTTTCAAAATAAGACATACAAATGGCCAGCAGGTATATGAATAAATGCCCAATGTCACCAATTATCAAGGTAATGCAAATCAAAATAATGATGAGATATCATCTTATTCTAATTAGAATAGCTATTGTTTAGAAGACAAAAAATAACAGATGTCAAGGACGTGGAGAGAAAAAGAACTCTTTAAGGTAATTTCTTTTTATTCCCAATTTGTTGAGCGTTTTTATCACACAAAGGTGTTAAATTTTGTCAAATTCTTTTGCTGCACATATCAAGGTGATTATGTGATTTTTCTCCTTTGTCTGTTAATGTGCTGTATCACATTGGTTGATATTCACATGTTTAACCACCCTTGCATCCCAGAAATGAATCCACTTAGTCATGGTGTATAATCCTGCTGATGTGCTGTTGAATTTGTTTGACTAATATTTTGTTGAGGAGTTTTGCACCTATATTCATTAGGAATATTAGCCCATAATATTCTCTCTTTTTTTGTAGTTTATTTTTTCTGAGTAATTCTGACCTCATACAATGAGTTTGGAAGTGTTCTATCCTTTTTATTTCTTTGGAAGAGTTTGAGAAGTATTGGTATCAATTATTCTTTAAATGTTTGGTAAAATTAACCAGTGAAGTCTGGTCTTGAACATTTCTTTGTTGAAATTGTTTTGATTATTGATCCTATCTCCTTTCATTATTCAGGCTTTATATTTCTTCCTGATTCAGTCTTTTTAGGTGGCATATTTCTAGGAATGTATTTATTGTATTTCTAGGAACGTTTGTTACCACACTATAGCCAAGATTTTCCTAACTAATGAATATTTCATGAATAAGCATTTATTTTTTTTCTGGAAATAACAGTGCCTCATTAAAAAGTCTTGCTTTTTCATTTATTTAATTAATTCAACAAATAAAATTGATTATATATCTATACAAAATAAATAAAAAACTTGCTTTATTTTCTCTGCACCTGTCAGAAATCCAACTCCAAACTCTTCACCAAAAATATAAATGTCTTCTCAATATTCTTTATCTGAGTCTCTATTAATTTCATCTTTCTGGAGGGGACTCTCCGTCCAAGGGTTGCCCCTAAACTCCTGCACAACTGTCTTCCTGGAGATACTCTTCACTTCTATTCTGTGGAACATAAATTCTCTGGTTTCTGCAACTCAAATTGGCAAGGATTTTTACTTACTATTTCAACATCTATTTTCCTAGTTAATAGATTACAATCCCATGCCTCCTTTTCAGTAGGTTAGCTCTCTAACTTATTCCTGGCCAATGAGATGCAAGCAGTAATGTTGTGTGTGACCTTTGAAAAATGTTCACCCTTCCTGTCCTTTCCTACACTAGGATTTCTCAGTCTTGGCACTGTTGACATTTTGGGCTGGATAATCCTTTCTTATGGGCATCTGTCCTGTGCATTATAGTGTGTTCAGCAGCATCTCTGGCCTCAACCCACTAGATGCCAGTAAACCTTCTATCCCAATTGTGACAATTGGAAGTATCTTTGGACATTGCCAAATGCGTCTTAATGGGCAGAATCACCCCAGTTGAGAACCATTGCCCTGTACTAGTGATTCTCAAACTTGAGTATGAATCAGAATCACCAGGATAACTTGTAAAAACACAGCTAGCTGGGTCTTCTCCCCAGAGTTCCTGATTTAGTAGCTCTAAGTCAGGCTTGAGAATTTGCATGTTCCCAGGAGGTGCAGTCTGGGGACTGCACCGTGAGAACTGTTGATCTGTACTACCTTGCCTTGCAGATAAACCTGTCGTTCCTACAAAATAAATATAACAAGAAGGTATGACTATAGGCCATTAAGGTAAATCTTAACAGTGGAGTTCAGGAGGTTAGAAATTATGCTATTACAAGAAATTGGAAGGCAACTGCAAAATTTGCAATTTATGCATCAGATGAAGAGTTCATTTATGTTTGCTCTAAATTTAATAATTTTTCTCAAACAATATTACTCATAGAGATGGACAAAATGAAAAGAAACAATCTCAAAAGAAATGATAGAGATGACAGCAATTAATCTTATTAGTCTATAAGATGTGTGTTCACCCATCTTTATTCATCATTTTGTGAGTTGCTCTTGTTAAATTTTCTGTGGTAAATTTTACATATATTTCAGGGGCCATGTAAAAAAAGCTACACGACCCCTTTCATTTAGTGCCACATAATTTTTAATACCCTAACTAAATAATTTGTGTTGGAACAGCAGAAAATTGCTTGAATTAGTGCTGTACATATTTTTGCAGACTGGAGAAAGAATATAAATAAATCATGATGGCCTGAATTTCAGTGGAGGCTAGTATTTAATCTTTTAGGTTTACCAGACATGACAGAAGTCTGCAGAGGCATTTTGAGATCATAACTTTTTAGCACTAATCAGTGCCTGCCCGGTATGCCTGATGCCAGCATTTAATTGTAGCCAAGAGAATTTGAGAAATGAGCAGATCTATACCCACACCAGCAAGATACAAACAAAATCAATAGCCCTGTGCTGGCAACATTATTTTATTGTTGTCTCCTTAATTTCCTCTACTCTTTTGTAATTACTTTTATTACTACTGCTCATTTAATGAGACCATGGATTTTGGAGCCAGATGGTACAATTAGTTAAATCTGGAAGACTCTAATGGAATTGAGTTCAAATCAGGTTAAAGGTAATAAAGTTACAAATTTTGCTGGTCATCACCTCATGGCACACTGTTCTGTACCTGTTGCACACCAGAAATCAGTAAGGGCTTCAAGCAGAAATAATTGGATTAAAATTCAGAGAGACTACCTGTGCTTACTCGCTCACTCATTCATTCAACAAATATTTACTTGTATTCTACCTGGGTCCTTCAGGATAACATAAAAAGGACAGCCATGGTCACTGCCTCATTGAGCTTAGAGTCTACTCAAGGAGAAAGACAATATCAATAAAACAAGCAAGATCACTATGCATTTGTGGCACTAGGAAGGGAGGAGGCACAGAACAGAGGTGGCAGGGTATAGACTAGAGCAGTTTAGGTTGGTACTCATTTGGGGAAGCTCTCTGAGGAAGTGCTATTAAAGCTGAGACCCAAATGGTGGGAAGGAGTTGATTTTGAGGAGAACAAGAGAAATGTCATTACTGTTTGTTGGAATGAATAGTAGGTGCAAAGACCTTGGGATGAAAGTCACTTGGTGTTTCCAAGGAACACAAGGATACCCAGTGAAGAAGGGAGGACAGCCAAAGATAAAGCTGGAGAATGCCTAGGAACTGCTAGACCAGAGTTGTGGTTGAGTGATGAAAGGGCATTTAGACCCTGGGACTATATGGTGACTTTAAATATACCTTTGTGTCAAAATGCTGATGAATAAGACTTGTAGAAAGAATGCCTCTTGGATCGAGGCAGTAAACATTCATGGGAGCATCATGATCAGGTCAGTGTGTGAAGTCATCACAAGCATAAGTTTGTCCCCTTGAGAAGAGGACAGGTAAAATTGAGATCATACTTTGATTAATAAAGTTGCCTTATGTAGTAGCAATAATTTAAACTTTGCATCATTGTCCCTCCTGTAGGGCATATCTTTTGTGTTTAAGTCTTCTCGTGCTCCTTCTGCCAATGTCCCTTGGCAAATGGCTACAGTCCTTGTCTTAGGGTTGTCCTTCCTGTTCTTTCATCCTGGGTTGAGGCTCCTTCTTTCCTGTTGGATGAGTATGTGTCTATCAAGGCCAAGTTCAAAGAGACCCATGACATTCTGGGCACTGAGCTAAAGAGAAGAAAACAAAGTACCAATGTCCCCACCATCTCTAACAAGTCTTTTTTCAGCCTCTCTTTGAATTCTTACAGTGATTTGTGCTTCCTTTGATGACATTTGCCTTGTTTATGAAGGGTAAGCTAGGTGATTACTTCATTTAAGATTTTCTCTGTACCTGTTTCCTTCTATATAGCAAATATTAAAAATATTATTGAACTGCGTCTTACAAGAAGCTATATTTATTGAGCATTTAATTTGCAAAGTAATTTTCTGAGGGCTTTTTATTTCATCCTTAGGTGATGGTTAATTTTATGTGTAAATTTGGCTAGGCCATAGTACCCAGATATTTTGTCAAATACTATTCTAGATGTTTCTGTGAAAGTGTTTTTAAAATGGGATTAACGTTTAAATTAATAGACTTTGGGTAAGGCAGTTACTCCTCATTATGTGGGTGGGCCTCATCTAATATGTTGAAGGCTTGAATTTAATTAAAAATGACTGACCTCTCTGGAGCAATAAGAAATTCAGCCAGTAGACTGCCCTTGAACTGAAACTGCAGTTCTTGCCTGGGTCTTCAGCCTGCCAGCCTACTCTGCAAATTTTGAATTTGATAGCCTCTACAGCTGTAAGATCCAATTTCTTAAAATCTCTCTCTCTCTTCTTCCATCTTGTTGCTTTTTTTCTCTGGAGAACCTTAACTAATAACACACTTGCCATCTAGCCAATTATCACCATTTTATAGACGAGGAAATTGAGATTCAGAGGTGTTGAGTACCATGTCTAAGGATACACACCAGGTAAGTGGTACAGCCAAGATCACAGTTAAATTTTTCTGAGCCATGACACAGTACAGTTTCTTATGCTTGAAATCAACAAATGAGAACACAGTGACATACATACAACACTAACTGTATTTCTTATAAAGTAACTCTCATTTTTAATGACTCATAAATTAACTTGGGATCTTATGGTGCATGAGAATTTTCAATATGTAAATACTTTATTATCCAGGTGACATGCAAAAGCATCTAGTAGCAGAGAAGGCTGGTTATTAGGATGGTGGGACCCAGCTTTTTCCGCACATGAGCTTGCTTGAAATATTTAGAACTCATATAAAATCTTCTTCTCTAAAGTCATAATTTCTAAAAAGCTGTTGGAATACCTGTACAGCTTTCATTAAAAGTCAACTGCAAGATCTTTAGAGCCATGAGAGGGAACGTTAAATAGGGAACAATTTAAAATTAACTATTTTGTTGAATATAAGATTATATTCCCTCCTTCAAAAGAATGAAATTAAACTAGAGAGCAATGAGCAACACATATGGAGTCCTGAGCCTCTTGGTGGTTTTGCCGTGGGCTAAAGTCCCCTGGTGAGGTCTAAACTTCAAAAGTGGCCTCAAACTGGAAACTTTCCATAGGAAAAGTCAACAGTGAATATTGACCCCAGGATCAATTGTTTCTGTTTAAGTTACAGAGAAAGCAGCCAGGTCTCATTTGATAAAAACAGCTGCTCTTAGGAAGAATTATCACTTCCAAATCCATAGAGAGACAATATCACTGACTCTGAATTAGAATTACTTTTTCCAGAATGGAGAAGGTGGTGATGAAGATATTGATTATGTTTGCTCTTGGAATGAACTACTGGTCTTGCTCAGGTAAGTTACTCAATGATAGGACCTTAATGATGCAAAGCAATCCTGGCCCACGCGTCTTGTCTCACTATGCCCCATGTGCTTACGTGTCCAGGTTTCCCAGTGTATGACTATGATCCATCCTCCTTGAGGGAAGCCCTCCGTGCCTCTGTGGAAAAAGTGAATTCCCAGTCACTGAGTCCATATCTGTTTCGGGCATTCAGAAGCTCATTAAAAAGAGTAAGTGCACAATGAAATCTTCTCTACACCTCTTTACACTGCTTTCTATTTTTCCTTTTGTCAGTTTATTGGTGACACTTTAAAACAAAATTTTTTTACTTTTTTTTTTTTTACTGTTTTTGATTGTCAGAGAAAAGATTCAGTCACAATTTTTGTCATGAGACTCTCAAAGTCACTTTTGATGACTGATTCTCCTGCTGTATTCTCTCTAAACTTGTCTTCTGTTTCCATTAATCCTGCTTTTGTGTTTAAAGATATAGGTACATCCGAGGTGTTTTATGAAGAATTTCTCATTTATCAAAAATAAGCCTCCTTTCAAATTCAGCAGTTCTGGTCCTAATACTTATTGGAAATGAGTTCTGGCTTTAGAGCCAAAGAAATCCACTCCCCTTTGTCAATTTGGCAATATTCTGTTTCCTGTTAGCCTTGGGAACTAGGGAAAGAGAAATTGCTTGGGCTTCTAGCCACTAAGTCTATGACAGACAAGGAAAGAAATGTGAAAACATCTTTCAAAGGAAATGAGAAATAGGAAAAGGAAACAGGCAGCAATTCGTCCTCCACTTTGCTGTTTCCATGTAATTTCACTGCCTAGTTATCATCTTCATGGGGTTCTTTTAGAAGTAGGAACAGAGGTATCTTCAAGCAAAGTTAGATTAGGGTGGGGAATAGGGAAGGTTCTATAAAGTTACAGGTCTTAAGAATGAAATCTCTGTGCAGCCAGGCAGCATGCAAATAAGAATGGAGATGTGACTAGAAGTCCAGGCAGCAGCTACTCCCTCACAGAGACCAGAAGGCCGTTGCTTTCTCTCTGCCTCCTCACTTCTATTGCTCCCAAGTTTCTTCTCAGGTCACACTTAGCTTGTTTGTTCTGCTACTTTGTAGAGCACATGGCTCATAGTTTCCTAGCCCTAGTCTCCACATACAGCATATTCATCTTGATCTTCTTCAGAATGTGGCTCCATTTCTCTTTTCCAAATTTCAAGGAAATTAATCATATTGTTCTAGTTGTCTTTTCTAATCGGGTCTCAGGTTATGAAGACGGGCTATGCCTTAGTTAGGTGCCCATCCCAGAACCAGGCTATCATGGCCAGAGAGGATCGTTTGGACCTAGATGTGGTGTGGAGGCACTGTAAAATATGTGTGGTCACACCAAAGGTTAAATTGCTTCTAGGAGAGTACTGGATCAGCATAAAGGAGCTCCTTCTTGCACACTGCTTGCATTGACTTCCAAATGCCATTTTCCATTGGCATTTAATGAAATCCACTTGTGGTATTGTAGAATCGATGTCTTCTTGCCAAGCTTGCAGATGAAGAGTTTAAATTTACTAGTAATTTAGCTATTTCTCACTACAGAAGGAAGTCAGTAACTAATTAAATGAATAAGAGCACAGAGGCAGATCCCAAGAGAACCTTTTACTGACAACATAGAAATCTGGCATGTGGAGATGAACACATCTGTGAGGCACAGCCACACGGGTATGTTCTAGCATGTGTGCCATCTTGGTATAGTCACTCAGACCTGAACTCAGACATATATGCACCTAAAAATAAATATACTTATGTGTGATGTGTGTGATTCTTGGTGGGCACACAAATAAGGATAGCTCTTTGCTTTAAGTACACTGCTGCTCCAGAAGTCTGCCTCTTCTTTTTTTTTTTTTAAGTGAGAAAGCAGGATTTATTTATTTTATTTTATTTTTTTGAGTTGGA
Organism: Tarsius wallacei; assembly: GCA_963574415.1. Classification (NCBI taxonomy): domain Eukaryota; kingdom Metazoa; phylum Chordata; class Mammalia; order Primates; family Tarsiidae; genus Tarsius; species Tarsius wallacei. The sequence goes on along the minus strand of CAUYQG010088751.1, from coordinate 286 downwards.
GTCTCACTCTGTCGCCCAGACTGGAGTGCAGTGGCCGCTCCCGGCCACTGCAGCCTTGACCTACTAAGCTCCGGTGATCTTCCGCCTCAGCCTTCCAAGTAGCTGGAACTTCAGGCACACGCTATCATGCCCGGCTAATTTTTGATTTATTGTAGAGATGAGGTCTCGCCAAGTTGCCCAGGCGGGTCTCGAACCCGCGGGCTCAGGCAATCCACTCACCTCAGCCTCCCAAGTCACGGGATTACAGGCTGAGCCACCGAGTCCGCTAGCAGGATTTATTGAAAGG
>CAUYQG010088743.1:0-11438 GCA_963574415.1 Tarsius wallacei | reverse complement strand
GGTGATGGGATTAATGGTAGTGAATATCTGTCTGGGGACGGGGAGACACTTCCTATCAACAAGGGTGCCTGAACGAGGCATATTTGTATACCTAACCCTTAACTGTACCCCACAATATCATAATAAAAAATATTGAATAATAAAAAAATAAATAAGAAAATAAAATAAAATCAATGAAAAAAATTAAACTGTATTTCTTGAAAATTTTATTGATAGCAATAAGTGATCTCTGTAAAGTACTTATATGCTAGGCACTGTTTTTGTATTTTACATATTTTAAAGTCAATTGATCGTTATAAAACTGGGAGATTGGTCTGGACACGGTCGTTCACGCCTGTAATCCCAGCACTTTGGGAGGCTGAGCTGGGAAGACTGCTTGAGCCCAGGAATTCAAGGCCAGCCTGGGCAACATAGAGAGATCTCATCTCTACAAGAAAATTTAAAAATTAGCTGAGCATGGTGGCACTTATCTGTATTCCCAGATACTTGGGAGGCTGAGGCAGAAGGATTGCCTCAGCACAGGAGATCAAGGCTGCAGTAAGTCATGATTATACCCCTGCACTCCAGCCTGGACAACAGAGCAAGATGTGAACTCAAAAAAATTAATAATAATTTAAAAATAAATAAAACTATGAGATTGACCTTATTGTTACCTCTTTTTACAGATGAGGAAACTTAGACATAATTTACCTAAATCTAATCATTAAGCAAGTGGCAGAGCTGAAATTTAAACCTAGAAAGTCTCACTATAAAGTGCACATGTTTAACTTGGCTGCTTACTGATGATTAAGACAGTGTAACCACATTCTTTGTTTCAACATCTTCCTTTTTCTGCTCTCAGAGTCTCCTCATTCCTTTTCTCCAAGACAAACACCACAACTTTGTGGGCTATCTCTAACTTCAAAATCTACATGATTCTATGTAAAGTAAATTAAATATCCTGGCTGTGGGAATTATACATACAGATTAAATTTTATAGCAAAATTAACCTTTATCCTCACATTTGTTGACTTCATCAAAAGTCTGCAATGCTTCACAGCCCCAGTAATTTTATATTCTAGTATGCTTCATGCTGTTTCCATATAGGTACTACACCATCACCCAGACTCTTCATTCTCCATCCCTGCAGACATGCAGAAGTTCCGCCACTCTGACTCTGTTGGTATAAACAGAGCGTTTCCATTGTCTCACCCACTGCTGCACAGACTAAATAAATAGTCAGAATACTCCATTTCCTCTTTTGAAGATGAACTATTTCTCTTCCATCAAAATTACTCTTGCTGGATTTCTCTCCAGAACTGTGGTACCATTTAATGGGAAGCAAAGGAGCCATGTGTTTTCAGGACATGTTAGGACCCTGCTGCACTCTTTTCCTGATCTCCTCTGCTTTGGTGGCTTGTGGAAGTCACCCAATCTCCTCCTGCCTCTCCACCTCTACAGCTCAAATTTTTACCCAGAGTATGAGTGAACAATACACCTATCTGCCTCCTAGAGAGTACACCTCGAATTGAAGGCCCTTCGAAGTTTACCAAATCTTTTTTCCTATACTATGAAGGCCTCCTAGCATCATGGTGGCTCTGGATTTGGGGACATATGGAGTGAGTATACGTCAGTGCTCTTCTCTCATTTGGGGTGCAGAAATGTAAATAAAACTCTCCTGAAAGTGCTATTTTTGAAGTCATCAGCGCAGGAGCCTGGAGCCAGGACCAGATGGCAGGCTTGACTCACCTTGACCTGTGATGTCGTTCTTCCAGTCATGAGGGCCAGTCTAATAGTCCGTCAGATGTCACCATGGCTGATGGAGTGGGTAACTGTAGCCAGAGAGAATGAAGAGCAGCCTCTGCAACGATGGACTTTTCTTTTTCCTCTTTTTTCTTCCTGAGCCCGGCAGGCAACCCATTCGTGACCCTGAACACTCTCGTTGCACTTTCTTGAGAAGTCAAGTTTGGTAAACACATTCAGCTGCAGTGAACTAGAGAGGGTGGGGCAGGAGGGCACGGGAGACAAAGGGGAGAAACAGCTGTAGCATCCAGTTCCTCCTTTTAATAAGGTGTGGTCCTCAGGCTGGAAATGTTGACATGAAAAAGATACAGCAACAAACATCATTTTCACTTATAGAATTTCCTAAAATCTACTTCGCTTTTTTCTTTTAATTAGAACACACTTTTCCATTTTCTATGTAAAAGGAATGAAAAGATAAGTTGAATTTCTTGGCAAACTAGTGTTTGTCAGACTAATGGTTCAAACCGCTTATCTCAGTAGTAATTTTAATCACCTGTACCTACTCACAGGTTCCTGATACAAGATGAGGATCTCCTCCTCACAGTCTCTGCTCATGTCTTTCCCCAACCAGAATTCTTTTCCTCACTTCCCCTAGCAAATCCAAATCCTACTCCCTGTAGAATTCCCTATGCAAGTTTCCCTCCCTGCTCCAAAAAGCTATATCTTTTATCATCTCAGTGGAGCCATGATTCCAACCATAAGGGCAGTAACTGATATTCGTTATCTACCCAATATGCCCGGGCTTCGGTTATTATTTTATTTTGTTTAATTTTTTCATCAAATGTTGACTAACTATCAAGAAATTACAAAATAGATGTAATATATGCAGAACATGATAAATACACATAGACCAATCAACTTAAATAAAAGAACATACTACTTGCTTTGAAGTCTTCTGTGTGAACCTCATTTCTATCTTCTTCCTTCTCCCTTCAAAAAAAATCCATGATTTTGAGTTTTTAGTTTATACTTCCCTGACATTACTTTGTAATTGTACTACATATATATATATATAGTCATTGCTCAGTATCCATGGGAGATTGGTTCTAGGACCCTCAGGATGCCAACATCCCTGGATGCTCAAGTCTCTGATGTAAATGGTGTAGTGTTTGCATACAACCTACACACATCCTTGTTTATGCTTTAAATCATAAATCATCTCTAGATTGCTTAATACTTAATACAATGTAAATGCTATGTAAATAGTTGTACTGTGTTGATTTTTATTTGTATTGTTTTTATTGTTGTATGGTTATTTTTATCAATTTTTAAAAGATATTTTTGATTCATAGTTAGTTGAATCTGTAAATGCAGAACCCGTGGATGCAGAGGGCTGACCATATACTTGTATTCTGTAACAGTGTATTGTTTGACTATAATGTTTGTAAATTTTACACAAGTAATCATTAGCGACTCCTCTTTGTATTTTATATAAGATTTACCTACATTGTTACATTTTATTGTAATTATTTCTCTTGCTTATTCTATCCCAGTATACTTCAATTTTCTAATCCTCTCTTCCCATGAAGGACATGAGGATTGTTCCCTTTTGTTTCACTAGGGACACTCTTACACATATCCCCTAGACACAGACCCAAGAGTTTCTCTAAACTGGAATACAAGAGGGAACCCCTCAAAAACAGAAATTACTTGTAAAAAATTGTGTATTTATTCTTACATGTTTAAAGTGCTCTCTGTTTGATGCAATACACCTACCAAGATGCTTTTCCCACTGCTCCAAACAGTTTTTGAACTTGTCCATTTTGATGCTTTTTAGTGCTTCTGCTGTTTTTAGTTTCACCTCTTCCACATTAGCAAAATATTTCCCGTTGAGGCCTTTTTCTCATCTGGTGAAACAACAACAAAAAACGTCACTTAGGGTTAGATAGTGTGAATAGGGGGGGTGGTCAAGAACTAATGGACAGTTTTTGTCCACAGAAAGTGTGGATAGTTGTGCTTGTACATGACCCATCATGAAACGTGCAGACAGGTTGAAAGAATCTTCAAAAACAAATTGAAGCCAAAAGCAGCCTCTCACAACAACACTAGCTGGTACACTGATGCTACTGGGTTCCTAGAACACCTACCCAGTGGGAGAAACCTGTGCTGCAAGGGGTCTGCCCTCCAAAAAAGAATTCCACGGTTTTGGGGGTTCCCCCTTGTATACCTAAGACTGAACACTGGGTCATGGTGTGTGCATCTTTGATTTTATTGGATGATGCCCAACTGTGTGTTCCAATAATGGTGGATGATAGTAATTAGTGCTGACTGTTCTTGTTCTTGTTATTATCCAATTAAATTTTTTTTACAGTCAAATGGTATGAAGGGGTTTTCGTTGTGGTTTGAACTTGTATTTCCTCATTACTAATAGAGTTGGACACTTTTCATATGTTAATAAGCCATTCATGCTTTCCCTTATGTGAAGTGTCTGTGCAAGAATTTTGCCCATTCTTTTCTTACTGTGTGGTTGGTTCTTTTCACATTGATTTACAGAAATTCTTTATATGTTCTGGATAGAAATCTTTTGTCAGCTACCAAAGTTACAAATACTTTCTCCCAGTTTGTAATTTGTCTTTTCACTTTTTTATAGGGTTATTTCATTAATCAAACATTTACCTTTTATTAATAGTTAAATGTGTCCATCTTTTCTCTTATAATTTGCTTTTTTGGGGGCATGTCTAAAAAATTCCTTTCTAACCAAAGATGATAAGGATATTCTCTATTGGATATTCTCTTTTAAAAGTTGCATACTTTTGTCTTACATATTTAAGTATTTAACCAGTTTTTTTGTTTGTCTGTTTGTTTGTTTTTTTAAGTTGGGATCTCATTCTGTTGCCCAGGATGGAGTGTAGTGTGGCACAATCACAGCTCACTGTAGCCTCAAACTCCTGGGCTCCAATGATCTTCCTGCATCAGCCTCCCGAGTAGATGGGACTACAGGCACATGCTACCATATCTGGCTATTTTTTAAAACAAATTATTTGTAGAGATGAGAACTTACTGTGTTGCTCAGGCTTGTCTCTAGCTCCTTGACCTCCCAAAGTGCTAGATTACAGGTGTGAGCCACCACGCCAGGCCAATTTTAAATCAACTTGTATTGATTTTTTAAGAATTGGCTCAATGCCCTCTGTTGAGCTCTGGAATAAATCAAGTTTACCAATATATATATATGGGTCACTTACTGGACTCTCTTTTGTTAATAGGGTCAATTTTTCTAAGTATCAGTAACTTCTGTATCTTTTAATATAACTTTACATTAACTATTGACATTGGGTATAGCACTCTCCTCTCCTCCCTTGTTATTTTTCATCAGGAGTGTCTTCATTATTCTTGAATATGTTCTTTCATATAAATTTTAGAACTTGCTTGTTAGGTTACCCCCAAGACACACAGACACAAGCAGAGCTGTTGAAATTTTGACTGGAATTGCAATAAAGTTACAGATTAGGGGCCAGGCACAGGGGTTCGCACCCTTAATCCCAGCACATTGGGAGGCTGAGACCGATGCTCAGCCCAGGAGTTTAAGACCGGCCTGGGCAACATGATGAGACTCTCTTTCTATATGAAAAAATAAAAATAAATAGATAAAGTTACGGATTAATTTGGGGGAAATTGATATCTTAATAATATTGAGTTTTCTATGCCACAAACATGAAATATTTCTTCACATATTTAGGTTATCATAAATGTGTTTCAATGAAGTAAGTTTTATCATTTACACTCTAAAAATCTTGTATATTTATTAGAATTATTAGATACTTTATATATGTATTATTTTTATTATACCTTATATATTTTATGCTACTGTAAATGGTATATTTTATTAAATTATATTTTCTAACCATTTGTTGTAAATTTAAATAATATTTTGTATAAGATTAGATTTATTGTTTTGCTAAATGGTTGGTGAAATTTTGTTCATAAAACTATATGGTTGTTCAACTACTGATTAAATTACTTTAAGATTATAGGATCATACAAAATTTCTATTTCTTCTTGATTTCTTTTGAGTTATATTTTTGTAGGAACTGCTCATTTAATCTAAGTTTTCAAATTTATTGGCATACAATGTTTCCAATATTCTTTTATTTGCTTTAAAAAACTCTGTGATATCTATAACATCTCCTCTTAAAATTTTCATTTCTACTTCTATTTCTTTGTCCTCTGTCTTTAGATCAAGTTTGCCAGTGGTTTGTCAATTTCATTGGTCTTTTGAAAGACTCTTTTTGTTGTTGTTGATCTTCTTATTGAATGTTTGGTTTTTATTTCATTAATTTCTGCTCTTTATTCCCTTTCTTCTACATTACTTTAGTTTATTTTGTTTATCATTTTCTTACTTTTGCTATGTGAGCTTAACATATTAATTTTGCATCCTTTTATTTTCATTATAAATGCTTACACTTTATGTTCCATTTTGCATTCTATTCTATTTTACAGTCTATTCTTTTACATTCTATTTTGACTGAATTCCACATGTTTTGATCAATAGTAGTTATCACTCTATCATAATATTTTCTAATATACAAAATGATTATTTCTTTGACCCACAAGTTATTTAGAAGTATACCTCTTGGTCACTCCCCTCAGGTCCACTCCCACTGTGGGAGCTTTTCTGTTCTCTCAATAAATCCTGCTTTTAAAAAAAGTGTACCTCTTAATTTCTGTGAATATGGTTTTTTCTAGTCATCTTTTTTGTCATTGATTATCATCCTAATTGTTTTTGTTCATACAATTCCATCTATATGATATTAATCCTTTAAAATATGGTAAGATTTACTTTACCTATCTATTAGACCAAGGTTTTAAATTGTGTTGACCAAATCAAGTATATCATTACTAATTTTTTGATCTGCTTAGTATATTAGTTTCTGAGAGGTGTGTTGTATTTTTCCACTATGTTTATGTATTAGCATATTGTTCCTCATGGTGGTTTTTTTCAATTTTTGCCTCATATATATTGAAATTATACTGCTAGATGCATAGGAGATTAGAATTGCTATGCCTTCCTGGTTAACTGAACCATGTATTATTGTGATCTTTTTATCTCTACTAGTGTTTTTTGCCTTAAAGTCTATTTTGTCTAATATTAATAAAGCTACTCCAGCTTTCTTTTAGATAGTCTTTACCTAATTTTTTTCATTTTTCTGTATTGCTGTATCCTTTTAGTATTCTTATATTTTAACAGAAATCATAGAGCTATTTTTAATCTCAGTTTATCTGTATTTTTAGTTGTAGCCCTTATTTCATTTATAGTTATTAGAAATACTGATATATTTAAAGTTATTTCCACCATCTTATTTTGTGCTTAATACTTATACTGATTCTTCAATTTTTTTCCTGTCTTCTTTTGGGTTATTTTATTTCTTTTCACTTTTTTCCCTTCTACTAGCTTCAAAGGTATATGTTTTATTTTAATTTTTTAAAATTCTCTTAGAAAATTTATTGCAGTCTAAAGTTAATATCTCCCCTCCTCCTGACCAATTCAAAAATGTTAAAACACTTAACTTAAATCACTCTCCTTATGACTTGCTTCTATTTGTATGTGTATTTTTTCTTTTTGGGTTTTTTAATTGACAAATAAAAATTATTTATATATGTAGTGTACAACATGATGTTTCAAAATATGGCATGGTTAAATTAAGCTAACATATATATTACCTTAAATAGTTATCATTTTTGTGGTGAGAGCAATTAAAATCTACTCTTAGTGATTTGCAAGCATACAATATTTGGCTATTAACTATAGTCATCATGCTGTACAATAGATCACTTGAGGTCATGCCTCCTGTATAACTGAAATTTTGTACCCATTGATCAACATCTTCCCAATCCCCTCCCCACTCTTCCACCCCGCCCCCAGATCCCCACCCAAACACCATTCTACTCTCTGCATCCATGAGTTTGACTTTTTTAGATTTTACAGGTAAGTGAAATCATGTGGTATTCATCTTTCTGTAGCTGGCATAATACCCTCCAGATTTATCCATGTTTTCACAAATGATGGAATTTTCTTCTTTTTTAAAGCTGAATAGTATTCCATAGTGTCTATACATGCCATATTTTCTTTGTCCATTTACCACTGATAGAAATTTAGGCTGATGTCATATTTTGACTAATAATATGGCCACCATAATAATACCACCATAAACATGAGACTGCACGCATCTCAATATATTGCCATTGTTGTAGCCTTATGTAATCAATGTTTAGATTTAGCCAATAATCTACCATTTTTGTTGCTTATAATTTCTTGAATCTCAAGCCCTTCATCTGTTATTACTTTCCTTCTACTTAAAGTACATACTTTAGACATTTGTTTAGTAAGAATCTATTAATGTTTATTTTAAACTGTCTTTATTTTGCAGGGATTTTTATCTCAGCATATTGAACAATGCCATCCTTTCACTGTCTTCTTGTTTCCATTGTTCCTTTTAGGTAACCAACTATAAATCCATTGTTGTTTCTTTGAAGATGATCTATCTTTTCTCTCTAGCACTTTTAAAGATCTTTCATGTCTTTGGTGTTCCCTAGCTTCACTATAATATTTCTAGATGTGAATATTTATGTGGGTATATATGTATTTATGTATTTACTTATTCTGCCTAAGTATCATGTGTATTTTGGTTCCAGACAGCTCTCTGTCTTCCCAAATTCTAAATCTACATATTTAACCAATAGTGGATAAACAATATTTGGAAAAAAATACAATAAATACAACAAAAATTAAAGTACAATAAAAATAATAAAAATTAAAAATACAACGTAATGACTATTTACATAACATTTACATTGCATTGGGTATGATAAATAATCTAGAGATTATTTATCAAGTCCCAGTTTATACATGGGACTTGAGCATCCACAGATTTTGGTATCTGAGGTGGGGTCCTGGAACAAATCTTCCAGCGATATAGAGAGACAACTGTATTTTTTTCTCCTGTTCCAAAAGTTCTCAGTCATTATCTCTTCAAACATTGCTTCTGTGTCTCCCTTTTCTTCCTATCTAAGACTCTAATTAGACATATGTTTTTAGAACTTTGCTACCAATCATTCACTGTTTTTTAACTTCTCTTTTGTATATTTTATATCTTTGTCTTTTTCTGTTGGATACTAATTATGTTCAAAAATTCTATCTTCAGCTATAGCTAATATTTTATCAAATATACCTATTCATTAAATTTTAAATTATTATATTTTTTTCTGAAAATTCTAATTTGATTCTTATTCAATCTGCTTATTCCTTCCTTATAGTTTGTTGCAGTTTGCTCATATTCTCAGCACATTCAGTTATTTAAACATATGTATTTTACAGTCTATATCTGATAATTCCATTCTCTAAAGTCTTTGTGGTTCTGATTTTACTATCTGTTGTTTCTGCTTTCCTTCATCATTTCCTTTTACCTTATGTATTTTGTGAGATTTGACCAGGAACTCATAATTCTTGGTATTTTATAGGTGGAAATTATTTGAAGCTTGGATTAAGGTTAGATTATTTTAGAGAATTGTGTTTAATTCCACTATTTGACTGAGAACATTACAAACCCAGGATCATTTTTAAATAATTAACTTTAAATTATTATAGCCAGAGGTGTTGTGAACTTCATGGTTTCAATTTCCTAAGGGAAAAAAAAATTGTAGTTCCCCTTCATAAAGCAGCATGTTTTACCACAGGAGATTTTCCTGGGAGGTGAGAGGAGAGGATGAGGATTTATTTTTAGTTCACCCTTATACTGAAGGTGCAGCCTCTTAGGATCTCAGCTTTATGCACGAGAGCGGTCTCCATTAACTTCTTACTTTGGGTAAACCTTTCATTTTATTTCCTATTCTCCTACCCACGAAGATAGTAAAAAAATAAATAAATAAAGTTTAAGTTCACAGTGTTTGACAAATGCACTCAAGACAAAGTCTAGTTTCTGTGCTGCAGGTAACTTTTTAGGATCTAGTTTTCAAACTTTTTTCTCACTGAGTAGTACTTCCTTTCTTGCCATTTTATTGATGTATTTTAGAGATTTAAAAATTTTTTTTCAGCATTTTTAGTTGATTTCAGTGGGAGTGTTGGTCACATAGTCTTCCGTAGAGCTAGAAATAGTAGTCTACACTTTTAGGTTTTTGATAACTTAGAAGTTGTCTTGCCTTCTCCTCCTTTTTAAATGCAGTTTTAAAATGCTAAAAAATGTCTGTTACCCCAAAATGTCTCTCTGAGTCCCACACTTGATTACTTTCTAATCAGATTTCTCTTTCTGCCTCATATTTCCCCACTTCTACTGCCAGTCAGTGAAAGAGGCAATATGGTGGGAGTTTGGAGCTGTGGTTGCTCAGAGAAGAGTGAAAAGGTGGAAAAGGTTGGATTGTCATTGCTGGTGCCTGATTGAAGAAACTTATTCTTGATGTACATTAGAGATCACAATATATTTTCTCATAGACACAATGTGCTAAATGATTTTGAATTCATGTTTTAAAATCTCTTTACTATTCACATACATTTGAATTAAATAGACTCTAAGGGCTTGCTTGTGAATTTAACTAACAATTAAATTCCAAACATAATTTAAATTGAGTTTGGGAATACAATTGTGTGTGCTATGCCTTGTATAGTTAATTTTTTAATGTATTTGTATCTCATCCTTCTAATTATGTCATAAATTCCTTGACCATATAGACCGTCTTTTATTTTTATTTTTTTAATTTTTATTTTAAAGATGTGGGTTACAATTCAGGGTTAGATATTCAAACGTTCATTATGCAGGTACCCTTGTTGATGAGGTGTGCCCCTCCCTCCTTGGCAGCCTCCCTCAACTACCAACCCCACCCCCCTCCTTTGGCAGTTTCCCACTACTGCCAATCCCCTTCTTATAGTATTATGACAATTGTTCAAGGTCTGCTTATGAGTGAGAACATATGGTACTCTGTTCTTTGTTTCTGTGGTAGATCAGTGAGTATGATAGACTCTAAATCCATCCAAGTTGCTGTGAATTCCATATGTTTGTCCTTCTTTATTTATTATAGCTGCATAATATTCCATTTGTGTATATGTAACACCTTTTTTTAAATCTAGTCCAACTTTGATGGGCAGCATGGTTGGTTCCATGTTTTTGCTATTATGAATAGAACTGCAACAAACATGTGTGTGCAGGTATCTTTTTGTAGAATGATTTGAGTTCCCCTGGTATATTCTCAATAGGGGGAAAGCTGAGTCATATGGAAGATCAATTTCTATTTCTTTCAGAAATTGCCACACTGTCTTCCAAAGAGATTGCTCTAGTTTGCATTCCCACCAGTGTAGAAGCGTTCCTTTTTCTCCACATGCTCACCAGCATCTGTTGTTGTTTGTTTTATTAATGATGACCATTCTTACTGGGGTTAGGTGATATCGCAATGTGGTTTTGATTTGCATTTCTCTGATGCTGAGTGAGGCTCAGCACTTTTTCATGTGTCTATTGGCTGCCCATATATCTGTTTTTGAGAAGTGTCTGTTCGTGTCTTTTGACCACTTTTTTTTTTTTTTTTTTTATTTGGATATTAAGGGGTACATTTAAGGGTTAGGTACACAAATATGTCTCATTCAGGCACCCTTGTTTGTAAGAAATGTCCCCCCATCCCCAGACAGGTATTTACTGCCATTAATTGCTTCCCCTATCCCTCCCACCCCCCCATCG
>CAUYQG010088741.1:0-16728 GCA_963574415.1 Tarsius wallacei | reverse complement strand
AATAACATGGGATATGTAATTATGGTTTTGGGGTTTGAATGAAAACGGTATATATATTTGTGTAAAAGATGAATAAAGTTGGCAGAGTCCTGAACTCTACCCAGAAGGTGGCGTCTGTCATTCTTCTTCGCCGTTCCTGATCCTCCTGCCTCAAGCCCTAACTCTCACTCGGAGCTGGACTCCGAGAATCAATAATTATGTTAAGGGCAAAAGGGCTAATCTTCCTCCAGGTTGAGCTAATCTATACATATACTGTAGGGTAGGGGTCTGATTTAACTTTTTAACATTAACTTTTCCCAACATCATTTGTTGAAGAGACTATCCTTTTCCCATTGTATATTCTTGGCAACCTTGCCAAAACTTACCACACACACACACACACACACACACACACAGAGACACAAGGAAACTGTTGGAGACGATGGGTATACCTATTACTTTGATTGTGGTGATGGTATCACTGGTTTGTTTGCCAATGTCCAGAAACATTCAATTGTGTACATAAATATATGCTATTATTTGTCAAGTATATTTAATAAAGTGGTTAAAAATGCAAGTAGACTAAAAACTACATCAAAAGGCAGCAATCAGCAGAATGTATACGAATATGATTCAACTACATACTGTCTATAAGAGAAACATTCTAGTTTCAAAGACACAGATAGGTTAAAAAAATGATAGGAATAACTATAAGCATATGTGTAGTGCTCAGAAGGAAATGTATAGCTATAAACACTGTATTAAACAATGAGAACAAGGTCAAATAAAAATCTAACCTTCCACAAAAAGGTTTTTGGTCCATAAAAAACTAGAAAAAAGAATGACAGACTAAATCCAAACTAAAAGAAAAGAAAAAATATACTGAAAATAAATTCAAGAATAAGATAAAATTTGATTAAATCTATGATATAAAACATCAACAAATTTGACAAAGCTCAATTAATGTAGGAAAAAAGAGATACACTTAAATTGCTAAAATTGGAAATGATATAAAGGACATTACTATCAACCTTACAGAAATAAAATAAGATTATAGTATATATAAATACTATGAACAAGTGTACACAAACAAGTTAGATGATGTAGATTAAATGGATACATTTTGAAAAAGATTCAAAAGTACCTAAATAACTCAAGAATAAGTATAAAATATAACTGGAACAATAGCAAATAAGAAGAATGAATTGGTAGTCAAAACACTACGCCCAAAACTGAATCCAGGACCAGAAAGTTTCAGTGGTGAATTCTACCAAAATTTAAGTAACAATTCACATCAAGCTTTCAAAAATTCTCTAAAGGACAGGCTTGGTGGCTCAGCCTGTAATCCTAGCACTTTGGGAGGCCAAGGCGAGTGGATTGCCTGAGCCCGCGGGTTCGAGACCCTCCCAGGCAACTTGGCGAGACCTCTTCTCTACAATAAATCAAAAATTAGCTGGGCATGGTAGCGAGCGCCTGTAGTTTCGACTACTTGGAAGGCTGAGACGGAAGGATCGCCGGAGCCCAGCAGGTCAAGGCTGCGGTGGCCGGGAGCGCCACAAGAGTGAGACTCCAACACACACACACACACACACACACACAAAAAGTCTCTAAAAACCAGAAGAGAAAGAAGCACTTCTCAGGGTGTTCTATGAAGCCAATATTATACAAAATCCAGACAAAAAGTAACTATATATCTAAATCTAAGTAAGGAACAATGCAAAAAGAAAATTAAATGAATTTAGCATAAAAATTCTCAGCACCAATTACCTATCAAATCTACAGTTAAGGGAAATATCTCATCTTGAAACTGGACCCAGAGAAAAATGTTCAGATTCTCAGTGCTTGTTTATTTATACATTTATTTTTAAAAGCAGGATTTATTAAGAGGGCAGAAAAGCTCCCAAAGTGGGAGGGGACATGAGGGGGTTGCCCTCAGTGCTCATTTTTAACTTCAAGCTCCAGGAATTTCTTCAAAGAAGCTTGTGTTTGGGATGCATGTGCCTGAAAACCATTCCAATAGCTTCAGTGCAAGGGGAATTTTTTTTCTTCCTCCCTCTTGCTTTTTTCTACCCTGAAATTTCTAGAACCTATCATCCCAGCAAGTCATTTTCTTACCTTTATTTTTTTTTTCTCAACCAAACCATAAGTATCTCTTAAAATACAGGGATGTGGCATACTGCCATTCACAGTTTACTTGGAGATAGTGGTTCTCTAAATGTTGTACCCAGACACAAGCATCAGCATTTTCTGGGACCCTGTTAGAACTGCAAAATCTCAGACTGACTGAACCAAAAACCTTAGGGTAGGCCCAGCTCTCTCTTTCAGCAATCCCCTCAGGCAGTCCTGATGTTCACTCACATGTAAGAACCTCTGCTCTAAATTACAAGTTCCAATCAACTTCATCGAACAGAAGTTCATTTCCTCCTTGTCATAGTATTGTGAATTGGACAACAGGGTTTTTTAGAGTTTCCAATTTATAAATGACAAAACTGGGTCTCTGCAGTTTTGTGTCTTGCCCAGATGGAGTAGCTGGGATTTTGGCTGAATTTGTACCTGCTAGGCCATTGTTCTCTGGGTTATAAATCAAAGGCTCTGAAAGGTATAGTGCAATTCTCATTGACTCTGGCATATCCTCCAAATTCATCTAGAATCCCCATGTTTTCTAGGTCATTCTGTTAAATCTGTATACATTAGTATTAGTGTAATAAATTGGTTTCTTCAGACAAGGAATAAATGGATTCTTAACAAACTACATTTTACATATTAAGTTTAGATTAGAAATTGTAAATCATTCTAAATAATGTACTACTATTATTTTTCCTTGTGATTGAACTCAGCAGCCTAACAGATGTAAGTAAAAACACTCTAATACTCACTTGCTTAAGAAGGATAATTTTTTTTCGCTCAAGACTTGGACCAGGTGATAGCAATTCAGGCTACAAATTTCTTTCTCTGTGTTCAAGGCAGAGGCAGACCATACAATTGAATTCCTTTAGTAGTAGCTTATCTCAGAAGTAGCAGATCAGATCAACGGCATTAATCTGATCAATGAATTGTCTCAATAAAATTTCACATTTGACTTTTTCTCCATCAGCACCAATAGAAATCAGAATGTGCTGAAGTATTACCTCACAGCTTTTTTTCCAGGGTTTGAGATAGTAAAAACAATTAGAACGTTTGAGTTGCAAAAAACAATAAACATTTTTTAATCCAGCTGTCTCACTGTAGTGGTGTCAATACTGACACACGAACAGGGAAGAATATTGATTTTGTAGACAGAGTTGATGGTAGAATCGAGACTGTGGTTTCATCTGCTGCCCATGTTGTCATTCCAGATACAAAAATTTTAGAATGCCCAAAAATATTCAATGAAATGTTTTCCTTTGTGGAATAAGAGAGAACAAGGGCAGTAATTGAAAAGTACAGTGATATGAGAGCAATACGGGTAGTAGATTTCTGAAAATAAAACAGAATTTGTGATTTAATAAACTTTGAAGTTTAGCATAAGCTTTTCTGAAGCAATTCTATATACTACACCTCCAAATGAAAGTTCATAAGAGCTTTGTTGAAAAGGTCAGTTATACAATTTCTGCTTCTTTTTGGCTAGATTGAGAAGGGTGGATATTTTTAGCAAAGAGAATATGCCTAAAAGTCTCAGGTACTTTCAGAATTAAGGACAACATGTTGTAATTGATATAGACTATAACTGACATTTTCTTTTCCTTGTTGCTCTTTACCTGTGTTACTTTTCATTACACAAACCTTGTCACCTGATTCAAATTCCTTCATTTTTTATCTGCATTTTTCCTATTGTTCTCTTACTGGTGCCCTTACTTTTGGCTTTGCCTTTCTATAGTTTGTTATCCCCACAATATCTGTAGTGATATTGTGAAAAAGTAAATTGGATCATATTTCTTCTTTGCTCAAAATTCTCCAATGACCTCCACTACTTCTGGAATTTTTTTTCTTTTTTACAAAAATGAAAGCTGATTTTTATTTTATCATCAACAGTCATTCTTTAAACATGAACATGCATACGTAATATTCTATGCACACATCACAGTTTTTAACGTTAGTTAATACAGGTTAAACACACAACATACATCCTTACCAAAAAAAAAAAGTCCAAATGCAAACTTAAAACTTTAAACAAAAGTCTTACTAATTTTTTAAAAAGTTTGTGCTGGGTACCATTTGTACAACATGGTTAATTTAAACATTTCATTTTGGCTGCACATGAGAAAAGTGGCAATAGAAAACAAAGTTGTAGAGGATTTTTAAATAGCAGAAGAGGCAGTTTTGCCATGTAGAAGAAGCAATATTAAATATTAGTTTCAAAAAAATCCACATTTAAAAATATTTAATTCAAGTCACAGAATTTTTCTCAGTGAGACCCCAATGCAATGCATAATTAGCTGTCTCAGTGGCCTGTGGAAGAAACAAGATCCCTTCAGAGTGAAACTTTACTGATTTTGGCACAGAAAAGAAGTCTTAAGAACAAGAACATGATTAAAAAAGAGGGTCGAGGAATAGAGGAAAGAAATAAAAGCAAGAATAAATGAGATAGGAATTGCAATCACTAAAAAACTGTGCATTCTCAGTCATTGCAGAAGACTGTCTTCTGTCTCCAGCAGGTGCTTATTCCAGAACTGTTATTGCAGCATGGATTCAATTTGCTCGGAGGAAGTCTCATCATTCAAATGTTTTGTTGTGTACCTGAGAGCATTTAGAAGACCTTCTACACTGTTGGGAGGCTGGTCTTTAAGAAGTTTGATACAACCTTTTATATCAATTTTGGAAGTTTTGGTAAATGCTCCCACTGGGTGCACGTGGTCATAGAGTATTATGATGCCCACCATTACCCTCAAGCAAAATGACACTGTCTCTTCATTTGTAAACCTGCTTCTTCATTCTGGTTTTCCCAGCGTGACTCTGTATACACTAGCCATGGTGCTTAAACAGTCGGTCATATTTTCTATCAGTAAATTTTAATTCTCAGATACAAATTTCGTGGTGGCATCACTCAAGGTTTTCAGCATTGGCGTTGCCTCAGCATAAAACAAAGATATTCGGTTTGCCAATTCGTTATTTACTTCATTTTCTCCTTCTGCTGGTACATTATCAATCCTCATGCGACTCAGTGTTCTTCTATAATAGTTGAAATCATTCTATATGGCAGGATTTGTCATCTTGAGTTCATCAAACCGGAGTGTGAAATGAAGAATTTCCACAAACTGTTTGGCAAGATCCTGTTCTCGCTCTAGGTGCTGGTGAGAGAGTAGGGCATGCTTGTCAAGACTCCCAAAAGACCTCTTAATGCTGCTTCTAACCTCTGAGAAAATTCATAAAATTGTTAAAATTTGCCAACTAGTGGTACAACAGTACCCCATGCCTTCTCCTGCAGCTTCTTATCTGTGGGATGCTGGATTGCCTCTTGTATTTCGTGGTCAGCTCCTCGGTATGACTGCAAGTCCTCCAAGTTGCCTTCTGCATCTTTTAATACTACATTCACCTGATTATAAACCCTTATTGATGTTATGTACCCCCCCCCACCTCCCATGGCAGTTTCCAGCTACTGCCAATCCCTTTCTTATTGTATTATGGTAAATGTTCAGGGTCTGAGTGAAAACATGCGGTACTCAGTTCTTTGTTTCTGTGATAAATCACTGAGTATTATAGAGTCTAAGTCCATCTAAGATGCTGCGAAGTCCATAATTTTGCTCTTCTTTATGGCTGCGTAATATTTCATCGTGCATATGCACCACATTTTTTTATCCAGTTCAGTTTCGATGGGCAGCATGGTTTATTCTATGTTTTTGCTATTGTAAATAGTGCTACAATAAACATATATGTTTTAACATGATTAAAGTTCTACTGCAATAAGCATGCATATCTTTTTTGTAGAGTGATTTAAGTTTCTTTGGGTATCCCAGAAGTTGGATTGCTGGGTCATATGGAAGGTCAATTTCTAGTTCTTTTAGGAATTGCCACACTGTTTTCCATGGAGGTTGAACTAGTTTGCATTCCCAACAACAATATAGAAGTGCTCAGTTTTCTCCGCGTCTCATGTATTATTTAAAAATAATAAAACTAAATATAGCATAGGAAAAGAAAGAAATATTTAATTGTACTTTCCCTTTCCAAGCTTTTTTCCCCCTACATATGTTCCACCTAGAGCTTTTGCAGAAAAACTCATATAATACAGTTTGGGGTGGTGAACTTTAGAAATCCCTCTAGATTAGGAGATGTAAAAGCAGTAGCGTCTTTGCCCAGCTTCGTAAGATTTAACTAAGAAGGGAACAGGCCACAAATAAAAACTGTATATTTGCTAGAGGTTGAATTATATTTCCCCAAAAATATAACTCAAAATTTGGAGTCTTAAGTCCTAATATCTCAAAGTGTGATCTTATTCAGAAATAGGGTCTTTCTAGAGGTAATCAGGTTAAAATTGGATTTTTAGGGCAGGTTCTAATCCAATATATCTGTTGCCCTCATTTATAAAAAAAAACCAAGAAATTTAGATATAGAGACACACAATGAGGAAAGCCGATGTGAAGGATCCTATGTAGACAGGGTCCACCTGCAAGTCAAAGGGAGGGAATCAAACAAATACTCCCTTAAGCTCTCAGAAGAAACCAGCCCTGCTGACAATTTGATCTTAGACTTGTAGACTCCAGAACTGTGAGACAATACATTTTTGTACTTTAACCCAGTCTGTGGTACACTGTTAGGACAGTCCTAGCCTACGAATACAGTATCGATTATGGAACCTGGTGTAGACATAAGAAGCAATGCCTGAGACTTGCTGGGAAGAAAAACCTGAGGGCAACTTCAGAGTCCCAGACACCACCACCGAGTGCTTCAGGAAAAGTAGCTGAAGTCTTCAGAGTCCTTTCACTGTGGAGATGGGATCGGCTTATACACCTTTGTAACTGAAAGGAAGATTCAAGTCCTATGTAGACTGAGCCTCAGCATCCAGGATAGCCAGAAGTCATGCCGACACCAGAACTCAGCCGATGAGGATTGATACTTTACAATGACATTTATGCTTGAATAACAGCTTAGAAGCAGGAAGCAAGGCCGCGACAGAACAAAGGATCAGATGGCCCTTCCTGATGACAGAAAACTGTGTAAGTCCCTGAGAACATCAGTCCCTTATGGAAAACACTGAGAAAGTAGTTAAACAAAGGCCTGAGTTTGGAACAGAAAATGATGTAACTCCTCAAACTGGCGAGAATTGTCTTACTTTGATTGGTACAACAAGGTATTTTGCACTAAGATAATTTGAGTTTTTTTTAAAAATAGCATTATATCTTCACACATGTGAGTCATAAGTTGTGAAATTGCTATATGCAGCACAATGATTTCTTTTTAATAGCCTGTGAAGAAAGTTAAAGCTAGATGAAATAGAGAACTGTTAAACTAGTTGACATTTGTACACATCCCACCTCATTATAAATATATAGCAAGAAGTACCAAAATAATATTAAATAGGTAATACTGCATTCAACCTAATTGAATTAAACCTGTTCAATTGAATAAACAGCCAGAAAACATTTGCTATGTGTACAATATTTCAGGCCATACAGTCTGATATACAAAGATATTTATGATGTGGTCTATGTTTTTAAGGAACTTAATTCCTTAGAGCAGACATATGAAGTAAAAATGCAAATAAAAAGTGCAAAGGCTGGCTGGACAAGATGGCTCAGCCTTTAATCCCAGCACTTCGGGAGGCCGAGGCGAGTGGATTCCCTGAGCCTGTGGGTTTGAGACCAGCCCAGGCCACTTGGCAAGACCTCATCTCTACAGTTAATTAAAAATGAGCCAGGCATAGTGTTATATGCCTGTAGTTCCAGCTACTTGGAAGGCTGAGGTGGAAGGATCGCTGGAGCCCCGTAGGTTGACCGATGCTGGGGTGGCCATGAGCATGCCACTGCACTCCAGCCTGGGTACCGAAGTGAGATTCAAAAAAAGATAGTGCAAAGCCTAAGAAGTAAGATTCAAAGAATGAGCAGCAAAAAGAGTGACTGAAATGTTTTACAAAAACTCAGTAACCCACCTTAAGTAAGCATAAGGCCTAGCTGGGGGGAAGTAGGCAGAACATGTATGTTGTAACAAGAAATGTCTCAAATTTTAATTTGAAGTGTATATATGTTATTTATTAGACAGTAATGCAAATGAAAGTTTCCAAGCAGAGGAATAACATGAGTAAATTTGTATTGTAGTCTACCTACAGTGGAGAAATATTTATGAGAGCCATGCATGCAAAAGTTGCAACTGTCCAAGAACAAATTAGGAATTGCCTGTGTTACGTTGGCAGAAGTTTAAATGAAAATAAGTTAGATTTTAAAATGAATAATATGATGTAGTTAGAACTAACTTGCTACCTTTCCATAGAAGGTGCAAGTGTCAGAGAAGACAAAAAAAAAAAAAAAAACAGACTTTGAGATTCTATCTTTAGGATCCTACATTACAATGAAATCATGAAGTGATTTGTAGATATCAAGAGATAGAACATGATTTTGGAGGTATACTAAGGAGTCTGCATATGAATGTTCACTTTGAAGTGGGAGGAAGTTTCATCCCTAGAAATTAGAAGCATGAGACTGGAGATGAGCAGAAACTTAGATTCTGGGGATAAAAACTAGGCATGGAAATCCATGTTGAAATAATATAAGAAAGAGATGACATAGTTGGATGATTGTGGGGTTGCAAATAAAAAGAGAGATGAAGAGAGAATTTAGACATATTTGTAGCATTTCTATTTAGAGTGGGGAAGGAGTACAATGTAGGTTGAAGAAAAATAACAGCAAAAAAAGAAAAATAAGAAAATAGGCGATTAGGGGTACAGGAAGAAAATTATTATAATGCAATATTAGATGAGACAAAATATTCTGGGAAGGAAAAGTGATCAAATGTAGATGCCCCCAATGTCAAGAAGAATGAAGGCAAAGAAAAGAATGTGTGATAATTGTCATTTTCTGTTACTAAAGAGTTTGAATGAGATATATGCGTGGAATTTGTATATAATTGTCTCATTAGTAAATGCTGATGAGTCATATAAAGCAAATATGGCTAATTTTTCAAGGAGTAAATCAATATTAAAAAAGAGAAAAATGTTATTTTTAGGGAGAATCAGGATTGAAGATGTCCTTCATTTTTCTTTGACATAGAATACTTTAAACTTAAAAATTCTTAGTACAAAACTTCAAAGTACTCTTAAAAAAAGAACTGTTTAAAAAACATGTTGGAAAGACCTTAGGTGAAAGACATTGGAATATATTAGACTGTGAAGAAATGAGTTTTCAGAAATAAGTCAACAAAAAGAAAACCAAGACTCTGCATGAAAAATGAAAAAGAACACAAAGGATTTTGGGGGTAGTGAAACTACTTTGGATGATACTGTAATGGTGGATACATATTACTATACATTTATCCAAGCCCATAGAATGTACAGCACCGAGGGTGAACACTAATGTAATCTATGGGCCTCAGGTGATGATAGTGTGTCAATATGGGTTCATGAATTGCAACAAACCACCCATTTTGGTAGGGGATGTTGATCACGTGGGAGGCCATGTATTTGTGGAGGCGGGGAGTATATGGGAACTCTCTGTACCTTCTACTCAATTTAACTGTGAACCTTAAACTACTCTAAAATAATAATGTCATTTTAAAGAAATTAAAGAGAATTTGTGGGTGAATGATGTAGAGAGAGAAAGAGAAGAAATGAGAAGGAGAAAAAAATAGAGACAAATAAATGAAGATGGTCAAATAAAAAATTGTCCAGGGAGAATATGGTAAAAGGTAACCAAAGGCATTGTTTGTGCTGCTGTTTGACAAGACATCCTCAAAAACGACACTCAGTATAGACTACCACACACAGATGCCTTTGTGATATGACAGTATCTCATAGGATTGAGGGATATCTTATTCATCTATTTAAGCCATTGTGGATACTTGCATCCAAAGGACATTATATAAATATAAGTATCAAATGAACACCACAGGCATTTTTTTGGCAAGCAAATGGGGTTCAATCAATCTCATATGAAGTCAGAAACAAAGAGACTCAACTGTGTATCTTGGAAAAATATGATGTATTTTCATTATTTTTATTTTGTAAACCCTGGTGAATGTAATTGAAAATTAGAATGTTATAGAAAGTAAGAATATCAAAACTGGAAGAACAATTTTTTAAAAATTAGATATATAGAACATTGGGACCTACTAGACTGGTAAAGGCCATGAGGAAAATTTTTCACAGTTTCAAGGGGAAAGGTATTTATTTTATTTATTTAAACCCAAGAAATAAGAGACAGACCAGAGAAAGTCACAAGTTGTTGGCTACTTTCTATGTCACATCAAGGTATTTACCCAACACAAATATCAAATATCTCAAATTCTCAAAACTCGGGAATAATATTATCAGGAGTCCCATTTTACAGATATATAACATAGATCCAAGAGGTTAGGCAACTTGTACAATAATAAATCACCTAGTAAGTGACAAGAGCAAGACTTACTCACAGATCTGAAGGCTCTAAATACTATTCCCCATGTTGTAGTCCAGACAATGCAGTTTGCATTTCATAGTTCCAAAAGGTGTATAAGAAGTTAAATCTCATACATGATACCTATTATTTAACATAAACTATAACAATTATTGTTTCTCACAAGCCTTTGTATTATAAAATGACTGTTTTGTTATTGATATTATTCAATTAAAATATTTTAAATTATATTAAGGAAATGATGGAGGATCTCATATGATATCTTTTCATAGTCGCTATTTAAAGCTTTGTCTTTAATACATTCATAGTTAATCTTTAAGCTTTGTTCATTTATAGTTTGACTTACAAATCAACATGGGGGTTTGTGATAATATAGCATTTTCTATTAAGTTACTTGCCTTCACTTCCTAGTAGACCTCAGAGTATATAGAGCTCGTTTGTTTTTTGTTGTAATTTAAATCATGAAAGTGCAAAGACTGAACAATACTTTCTGAAAATTTATAAAACTTAGCAGGAAATCTTTAAAACTTGACAGACAAAATTCATTTGAATTCTATTAATTATTCATCATATTCAGTTTCAAGAGACAGCATAGGATAAATTAGATCTCAAATCCCAGCCCTACATATTAACTTTGTGATCATGGGCAAGTTACTTAATCTTTCTGTACTTTGACTGTTTCATCTTAAATGAATATTATAATTATATGTCTCTCAAAATGTTGTTAGGAAGATTAAATAAATTAATAAAAGTAAAAACTTGGAACAGTGGCTGGTAATTAGAAGATAAATCAGTTAAGTCCTAACCAGAATTGGCACAGATATCAGACTTATCTGTCAAATATATTAAGAGTTATTACCTTTGTAATCCATATATTTGAAAAACTTAGTACAGACTTGGAAGATACAAGACAAAACAAACACAAATCCGAATGATAGGGATGAAACCACAGTGTCAGATGGGAAATATACTAGATAAGATTAACAGCAAATTAAGCACTTCAGAATAAAAGACTAGTGAATTTCAGATATATCATTATAAATATATAAAATGAAACAGAACATAAGAAAATAAAAATTGAGCAGAGTCTCTGTAAAAAGTGAAACAATTCAAGTTGTCTAATACAAGTGTCATTGGAGTCTCCAAAGGAGAAGAGAGATGGGTGGAGACAGAAAAAAATTGAAAATACAATGGTCAAATATTTTTAAAAATTGGATTAATTCAATAGAAACATGAAGCAAATGGAATAATCAAATTACTCAAAAACAGTGATAAGGAGAAAAATCTTAAAATGATTAAAAAAATTCATTATACACAGAGGAACAAAAATGAAAATTACAGCAGAATACTTAGCAGATTAAAACCATTGAAGGTTGATCTCTGACAAAAATGGGAAACAATTAGGTATCTATAAGAAGAAAATCTCTGATCAACCTCCACATATTAGTAAACTAATCAGCACATTTATAAATATTCCATAGTTTAGAGAAGAAATTAAAAAGGAAATATATAGAATGATGCCTTCAGATGAAGACCTCAGAGTACACAAAGCTCGTTTGCTTTTTGTTTTAATTTAAATCATGAAAGTGCTAAAGACTGAACCAAACTTTCTGAAAATTTGTAAAACTTGGTAGGAAAGATGCTTAAGGCATCTTACACAGAATGAATAAGAAAACACCACATATTAAAATGTGCGAGATAACACTAATGTAGTCAAGTAAAAGTTGTAGTGGAAAATATATTATGATAAATCAATGAAAACAAAAGCTAAATCTTTGTAATTAAAAATTTGATAAGACTTTAGTAAGACTGATTAGGAAATAAATATAAGGAGAAGACACAAAATAGGAGAATGGTGGCATCACTACAGAACCTATAAATATTAAAAGAATGAAGAAATATAATAAGAAAATTTATGGTAATAAATTCAGCCACTTAGATGAGTGGGCACAAAACTCTAAGAGACAAATATTTAAAGCTCATTCAAGAAGAGATAACTGAATAGCCATATAGCTTCTAAAGATATTAAATGTGTACTTACAAACATGCCTTCAAAAATAACAATAGTATTTTCAGATGTTGAAGGCATTTTTGGTGAAATATTATAAAGACTTAAAGAGAAATAATGCCAATACAAAATCTCTTTTAAAATCAAAGAGGTAGGCGTGCTTATCTGCTTTTCCTAGAAAGCCAGTTTTATCCAAATACCAAAGTCAGACAGAGACTTTGTTTATTTATACCAAGCCTAGAAAGCCAGTTTTATCCAAATACCAAAGTCAGACAGAGACTTTATAACAAAAAGAAAACTGCAGACCAATATAGTTCATGAACATATACAAAATTTTATAAAACTGAACCAAACAATATATAAAATAATAATACATCATGACCAAGTGGTATTGATCTCAGGAATGCAAGGTCGATTGCACTGGAAAATCAATTGCTATAATTAACCATGCTAACATACTAAAGAAAACAAACAAAAAACAAGGTTGTTGAGGTCTCTCAATGAACGCAGATAAACTTTTGACAAAATTCTACATCCATTATTGATCAAAACTCTCTACAAACTAGGAACAAAATGTGTTTTTCTTTCCATTTCAACTTGATAAATGCTTCTATGATAACTTTTTAAATATCATGCTTACTCATGAAAGACCACATACTTTTCCTATGATCAGCAAAAAGAAAAATACACCTATTTTCACCACTTCTATTAAACATTATACTGATGGTTCTATCCAGTGCCATAATGCAAGGATAGAAAATAAAAGATCTATGGATTGGAAAGAAAGAAATAAAACTGAATTTATTCACAGATGGTATAATCATGTATGTAGGGCATCTAGAAAAATCCATTTTAAAGGCTGCTGGAACTGATAAGTGAGTTGCAGGATTCAGTCAGAATTGAAAAGCCAAATATACTTTTATATACTTGCAGTGGACATTTGGAAATTAAAATTAGAAAACAAAATATGTTATCATCAAACAAATACTTTGGGTATATTTAAATAAAGTGTACTTCAATCTTCATATAATAAAAACCACAAAACATGACTGATAAAACATAAATAAAACACACCTCAATAAATGAGGAGATCTATCATGTACAGGACTGGAAGCCCAAAAAACTGCTACACATCAATTCTTTCCATAAGGACAATTTCAAGTATTTTTCAGTATAAATTGAGAAGGTAATGCTAAAATTTATATTTTAAAAAAACCAGAGAAAGTACGATACCCAAAACTCTTTTGAAAAATAACAAATTTGGAAGGCATATGTTGCTTGGTTTAAGGCATTTTATATAACTACAGTGATTATAATGGTATGCTATTATCATAGAAATAAATAGGGCAATAGAACAGAGGACAGAGTTTAACAATACAGCACACACATGAGCAATTAATTTTTGACAAAAGTGCTACCGGCGCTCAATGGATAAAGGATCTTTTCTTATGAAATGGTGCCAAAACAATTGGGCAAATTAATTTAATCTCTCATGTAATGTCAAGTACTGTTTTTCAAAGTAATTATTTTAGATCTTCTGCATCAAAATAAGCTGGGATGTTTGTTTAAAATATAGATATTTGGGCTTTTGATCAGCATGTGAATCTGAGTCTCTGATGGGCTCTAGGACTCTAGAGCCAAGGTTCCTAGTTATTTGAGGAACCTAGCATTTGAGAACCACTCAGCTAGAAGAAAAGCAGCAAGCAATGCCTGTCTTTGTAAACATTTTAGCAACAAGATGACATTGTGGACTGATGGGAAAGGAGAAAGAAGTGAACACTTGTGAACTGCCATTATGTGACTGTATGTCAGGTCTCCAAGCTCCACTTTGCCACGGACTAACTGTGTGACTTCAGGTAAATGATGTATCTTCTCAGCACTGCCTCACCGCCATTTGTGAGGATCAATAGGAGAGCTTTGAATGTTTCCGACAGCCCCTGCAACTCTCTTACTAAGAAGTAATTCAGGCTGGGCACAGTAACTCAAGTCTGTAATCCCAGCACTTTGGGAGGCCGAGGTAAAAGGATTGCTTTAGTTCAAGGGTTTGAGACCAGCCTGGGCAGGCTGGTGAGACCTCGTCTCTACAATAAATCAAAAAAATAAGCCAGGCGTGGTAGCGTGTGCCTGTAGTTTCAGCTACTTAGAAGGCCGAGGCAGAAGGAAAGCCTAAGCCTAGCAGGTGGAGGCTGTGGTGACCATGAGGTGCCACTGCACTCCAACCTGGGCAACAGAGTGAGACTCCAACAAAAAAAAAAAAAAAAAAAAAAAGTAATTCTCATGTTACAAAAACATAATTACCATGCTGGAAGCTAGCTCACACATGCTGTTTTACTAGACCACAGAAAAATGAACTTTAAAGTCTGTCAACATTTTAATACACTAAGGCAATGTTGAAATAAATCAAAACAGTAACTAAAATTTTTTTAAACCTCAAGGTTATTTTTGTTTAAATTATCTCAGTTATTATTTTTACTCCTTTATTAAATTGCTTTTAGGGTTTCAAATAATCTTAATTTTGATTAATTTTTAAAATTGCATAAAGAAGACAATATTTCAAAGGGTTGACAAATCAAGAAATTATTAAAATGTCATATATAAGATAAGTGTACAACAGGTCAATGTTAAGTAATGATACCCATAGCCCAATTAGCCATAAAACAGAATAACTGGAGGAAAACAGCATCAAACAAAAATTGTTTTTCCGTAGAACACTAATACAATTTCAAGGAGAAAGCAAACTTTTTACTGCTGCTTTTAAAATATGATGTTTGTTACATTTCACAATCAACTGAAAAAGTGATGTGCAGCTTACTATATCTTTCATTATTACATATTGGAATTTCAGCCTATGCTTCCTATGAAATGTAGCATATTAAATAATTCAGAATTTAATTTCTTTTTATTATGTTCTGTAAAAAGACTTTTCCCCAAACCCACCGATCAAAATGAACTTTACAGAATGTGTATCATTTTGCCAGATGGTCAAGGCCATCCACCTATGAAAGGCATCACCTCCTTAAGCAGGGGACGTGCAGCTGAGCGGTTTTACACTCATACGATTCCATCTGTTTTCCTGTCTTCACCCCCTTCCATCTTCAGGATGTTAGAAGCAAGTAGAAAATGAATTGAATGTATCCTGTTTGAATATTTGCTCTCACCTGCAGCTTTGACAGATCCAATTAGTGCCTATATAAACACAGTTCAACCTGTACAAGAGTTAAACTCTTATGTGAAATCCTTTTTCACCATATCGTCTTCCTCACAAAAGACAGTCTTTCTTTTTGCATTACATTATACTTCAAAGACTTTGTTTCCAGATAAATAAAGAGTTGGGAAAAAGAAGAGTTATTGCTTAAGTAGCCCATGAACTATTCTATAAGAAAATATCACAAATTTATACACAACACCACTGATGGTCTACAAGAAGTTTTGGCTAATATATATCTAAACTAACACTTTGGAACTATAAAGATGAGCTTCCAAAAGAGATTAGGCATGAGCCATAATAACAAATAAACTGCTGGAGCCCTTTATAAATGCAGTATTTTAACACCAACTAAATCAAATGACTATCTTTTATTCATTGTTTTTAATTAAATTAACTATGTTGAACTTGGGTTTCAACTATGTAGTATTAACTATATATTTAAAATTAGCATATAGGGGTCGAAATGACAAGAATTATAAACAATTTTCAGATATAAAACGTAAGGATAACTAATGATTTTAATGTCATACTTAAAAAGTTCCTTGTGTTATTTTTATTGTCCTATGCAATGCATATTTTAAATATTAGGAATTATGTGGTAGTTGCAAGTAGAATTTAACAATCTATTTTTAGTTACTTATCACATTTTAATCAATAAAACAAAGTTCATCTGATATACCATTTTTCGTTTCCGAGACTTATTATTATAAGTCATAAAATGCATACTAAACAAAGTAGGTTTTTTTTTTTTTTTTGAGTTGGAGTCTCACTCTGTCACCCAAACTGGAGTGCAGCGGCCACTCCGGGCCACTGCAGCCTCGACCTGCTGGGTTCTGGCGATCCTTCCGCCTCAGCCTTCCAAGTAGCTGGAACTACAGGCGCACGCTACCACACCCGGCTAATTTTTTGATTTATTGTAGAGATGAGGTCTCACTTGCCCAGGCGGGTCTCGAACCCGCGGGCTCAGGCAATCCACTCACCTCAGCCTCCCAAAGGCGCGGGATTACAGGCTGAGC
>CAUYQG010088736.1:0-14579 GCA_963574415.1 Tarsius wallacei | reverse complement strand
GCGGAGGGCGATGGGATTAATGGTGATAAATATCTGTCTGGGGATGGGGAGACACCTCTTATTATCAAGTGTGCCTGAACGAAGCATTTTTGTATGCCTAACCCCTAACTGTACCCCATAATACCATAATAAAAAAAATTAAAAAAAAAGAAATACTTAGATAATTATCATTACATATATATTAGTCAGTCAAAATTGAAAGAAACTGAATATAATTAGAAATCTCATATAAACCAAAGTAAATCACCTTTAAAACATATGCTTACTATCTAAAACAAAGGTCATCAAAATGGAATCAAGGTTTACAGAGTTCAGAATATATTTTTTCACAGATTCATGAAGCAAAAACTGCATTAATAATAGTAGTATTAAATTACATTCTATTTTTACTATTTTTGTCATAAACATACAGAGAAAATATAGTTGTGACATGTGATATCACAACAGATTGAATGCAAAAGCAGATATGATAATTTCCATCTTTTTAAAGTAGATGTTAAAAAAATTTAATAAATATAAACAACATTAATTTTAAATTTTATTTTGTTTTGAAAATATAGCTATTTTTCATGAAATTGCTATTTATGTTAACATCAAATAAATTTATTCTTGTTACTTTAAGTAGGTAACATTATTTATAAATTTATGTTTTATAAAGTATATATTTACATTTGTACTCACATTTTTAAAAACAATATTTGGAGGGGCTTAATAATTTTTTGCATGTCTAAAATCCTTGAGAAAAGAATGTTTTAGAATTGTTGGACTCAAGAAAAACATATGCAAATATAAATTAATTTATTCTAAAATGTCCTACCCCTAGTGATTATTCTGGGTGCTAAATATTATCACAGACAAACAAATCCATATGCACATGCACACATACAGACCCTTAATTACAGGAACTTTGCATTTAGTTGTGTAAGAAAAGTTACAGTTAGATAATGCAGAGACAGTGTTAAAGTTAAGAAATAATTGCTGTATTTTGAGAAAAAGAAATTATGTGGAATATATTTTAAGTAGTAAAATAAAAAATGACATTCTTGAGACAATTCTTAAAATTGGGATGTAAAAAGTTAGTTCAATAAAAACTTACACAAACATTTGATTGCAAGCTTTCTAAAAGTGTACTACAAGTTGAAGTGTAAAAAATAGCTTTCAAAATATTATTTTCTAAAGGCTAAAACAAAGTGATTATTTTAATTTGACAACTTACAAGGAAGACAATGAGTTCAGTTGGAGATTATTTACATAAGTGGCCAAATAAAAGTATTTTTATCAAAGTGATTCAATTGATTAGTGAAGAAAATCACAACTGAGATTCTCATAAGGTCCAATCCAATTTTTTTTCTACAACAATGTTATGTCTTAGTGTTAATGTACTATCAAATTTGATTTGTTATAAATATCAATATAAGCAATATTCAGAAAAACTTTACTTATTTAAAGTATATTATTCTGAAATTGCACATGACTTTTTAAATGATAGCTAAAGAGAAGGCATTGAGAGATGTAATAAAATATATGGTAGATGACTCATCAGATTGAAATTTGAGAGCTGATAGAATATTGGATAATTTAATTGTAAAGGCTGTCAATATGTCACTTACATAATCACTCAAGTAATAATCATTTATTTACAAAAAAGTTGAAATATATAATATAGTTACTGGAGTCTGGGTTATTTTATAAATAAAGGCAATGAACTTCAGGTATTAGTCTGACCATGTAAACAGCCTGGAAGCTATCACAACTTCCAAGGGATTGTAATGAAATCCTTACAACACATGAGCACAGAACAAACTGAAATTAACTTGAAGCCACCGTAGAATTGAGGTCAAAGGACAACCATTTAAAGATGGCCCAAATTCTGGGGAAATGAGCAATTTCAGAAAGTGACAGCCAAGAGTTGCTTACTAGGAGTGAAGTCACTAAAACCATAAACAGGTAAGATCAGTTAAATGGGTAATTTTGAATTGCTGGAAGCTGAAAGGAGAATATATTGTGACTGAGATTGATCTAGGAGCTTTATCTTTAGGAGGCCTCTACAATTTTGTGAAATGTTACTCTAGAAATCACATCAATTTTTTTTGTTGGTATGTGAAGATTAGAGAAAGAGTTCTGTGCAGCACTGGCAGGAAGAGAGGAAGAGTAGTTATCTGCCAAGATTGAGTTTGGAAAAAAAAGAAATTCTGGACAAACTAATAACAAAGAGATTTAAAAAGTAATAATAATTTTAAAATCCCTCAAAACAATTCTAAGACCAGAGGGCTTCAAAGTTGGAATTTACCAAACATTTAAAAAAGAATTAATATCCATACTTTTTAAATTCCTAAAAAAATGTGATTCTATATGTAAAAATGCCCAGTGATTACACACACAGACACACACACACACACACACACACACACACAAGCAAACTGTTAGAACAAACACATAAATGCAATAAAGTTGCAGGATACAAAATTAGCATAAAATTAATTAGAATTTTTATGCACAAATAACCACCCCCCAAAAATGAAGTCACCACCTCATAAAGATATCTACACTCCCATAAGGATGGCAACATTCTTCACAATAGCCAAAATATGGAAACATTAATGGATAAAGAAATTGTTGTACATGTGCACAATGAAATACTATACACATCTCAAGAAAAAAGACTGAGATTGTGCCATTTGCAGCAGTGCAGATGAATTTTGGGAACATTATGGTTAGAAAAATAAAACAGACACAGAAACAACAAAAAAATGCATAATGTCATTTATATGTAGATCTAAACAAAAAATAATTAAGCATGCAGAGATTGAGAAATAACTGTGGTTACCAAATGGGGAGGAGGAAGGAAAAGGAGTAGGTAAAAGGATACAAGTGGCAGATACACAGAATGAACAAGTCTAGAAATATAGTGTACAGCATGATAGCTATAGGCAATAAAATTTTATATAGGATTTATGAGTTAAAAAGGTGGGGAGGGAACACTTTTTTTTCTGGTTTTTTTTTTTTCCCCCTGTATTCTGGATATTAATGCTCTGTCATATGGATAGTTTACAGATATCTTTCCATTTGACACATTGTCTCTCTACTCTTCACCATTTCTTTTGCTGTACAGAAGCTTTTTAGTTTAATTAAATCTCAGTTTTCAATTTTTATTTTTGTTGCCTGTGCTTTTGAGGTCATAGTCATAAATTATTTGCCTAGACCATTGTCTGGGAAAGTTTTACTGTGATTTTATTCTAGCAAATTTTTAAAAGTGTAATGTTATTACATTTGAATTTGTAATTCCTTTTGAGTTGACTTTGTATGTGGTGAAAGATAGGGGTAGTTTCATTTTTCTGCATATGGATATCCAATTTCCCCAACAACATTATTGAGGAGAATGTCTTTTCCTCAATTCAAATTTTTCTCAGGTTTGTCAAAGACCAGTTGGCTATAAATACATAGCTCAATTGCTGGATTTCTCTTTTTATCTCCATTCTGAAAAAATTTAGAATCAAGAAGGGAGGAAGATGGCGGTGGAGCTAGTTGGGCTATTTGAGTCCCAGTTTGAGTGAATGAATGTATGGACAATTTTGCATATGTGTCTATGAATAAGTGGCCATATGAGTGGCTGACTGAGTAGGAACTTGGGAGCAAGTGACCAGGGCTCTCCTGATGAATCAACTAGTAATGCAACTGTTCTACTTGGACACTAGTGCTTCCCAGAGTACAGAAACTTGACACAATTTCTTAAAAAAATCAGCAAGCCCTTCCCAGGGAAGAGCTGCGAAGAGTTACTCCAGGCTCCAGACTTTGCCTCAACACTGCAGTGACTGGCCAGACATTGGCAGCAAGGATTGTGGAGGGAACACAGTGAGGCAACCCAAAGGCTGAACCCCACTGTAGAAGATAAAAGGGGCAACCTGACACCATCTTGAGAAGGGGCAGAATAGTGCTCTGGCTTGCACACCACGGAGCAACAGACCTGATCTCTGTGACTTGTAGATTAACTACTTGGGGGTTGGTCATGACCCAGAGGAAAATATCCTGAAAGCACAAACTCCAGAGGGACAGGAGGAGTGCTGAGTCTCAGGCACCCCACCCTCTAACCTGATTCAGCTATGGGACAAAGAGTGTGATCAGAAAAGGACAAAGAAGACCCTTGAAGAGATCAGCGGTGAGTCTGGGGCTGGCCTAACCCTCTTCTCCCCAGCACTTTTCTGAACATCAGACACACATGGCTGAGGCACAACTGAGAGAGACGAACCCAAGTGAAGCTTGGACATCAGCTGTGATAGGAAGACTCTACTCCAAGATAAGCCTGGCAGGGATGCCCCCTGCCAGTACCAGGGGAAGAGACATTTCTGTACCTCTCCACCAGAGGGGATCTGCCGGAAAATGAAAGAGTGGAATAGGAAGAATGAAGTTCATCAGCAAGGGTACCTGCATAATGAACATTTGTATGCCTAAACCCTGAATTGTATCCCACATATTTAAAATTTAAAAATCATGCAAGGGAAAGAAAACTCAGAAAGAAAGAACAAAGTCTCCAAGGCACATGTGATTATATCAAGAGGCCAAACCTATACCTGATTAATATCCCAGAAGATGAAAGGGAAATGGAGAATACCTTGAAGCAAATATTCCAGAAGGTAATCCAAGAAAACTTTCCCCATCTCACCAGAGATGTGACCATCCAAACACAAGAGATACCGAGAACCCCCACAAGATAACAAATGAGAAGACCAATGGCTAGCCACATAGTAATTCACCGACACAAAGCAGATACAAAAGAAAAATTCCTGAAGGCAGCAAGAGAGAAAGGTCAGACCACATACTAGGGAAAACCAACCAGAATGGCAGCTTTCCTAATAGCATAAACACTACACACTAGAAAAGACTGGAGTTCAATATCCAAAGCCCTCAAAGATAAACAATTTCAACAACGAATTTGTTACCCATCCAAGCTCAGCTTCATCAGCAATGGAGAATTAAAATTCTTTTCAGACATCCAATCCCTAAGAGGTTATTTAGTTTCCATACCAGTTCTACAGGAGATGCTTAAGAAGGTGTTAAGCACAGAAGAATGAACAAAAAGAATGACCACACAATTCCAAAGAGAACAGAAGAACACAGAATCAACAGAGAATACATCACAACTGCAAACTTGAAAACACACACATACGTCAATCCAATAGTAAAAGGAAACAAACAACTTTATAAGAACCTCATGAAGAGGATAAACAATCACATTTTAATATCATCCTGAACATGAATGGACTAAATGCATCTCTGAAAATACACAGAATGGCAAACTGGATAAAAACCATGACCCAATGATTTGCTGCATCCAGTCAACTCATCTTACCATAAGGGACACTCAGAGAGTAAAAGTTAGAGGATGGAAAATAAATTTCCAGGTGAATGGATTACAAAAGGAGACAGAAGTCACAATCTTAATATCACACAAAACAATCTTTATGCTATCAAAATTTTAGAAAGATATGAAAGGACACTACATAATAAAAAAAGGTTGAATCCATCAACAAGAAATATCTATCCTAAACGCAAATGCATGCAACACAGGAACACGAGCACTTATAAAGCATCTACTAAGTAACTAAAAAAGATATCAACTTCAACACTATTATAACTGAGAATTAAAATACCCAACATACAAACATATATAGAGATCACTGAGGCAAAAAATCAGCAAAGAGATTCAGAACCTCAACTTGACACACAGGTCATAATGGACTTATAAATACATACAGAGCACTCCACCTGACAACCACAGAATATACATTCTACTCATCACCGCATAGAATGTACTTCAAGATAGATCACATTCTCAACCATAAATCAAGCGTAAACAAATTTCATATGTTTGAAATATTGCTATGCACTTTTTCAGATGAAAGTGGAATAAAAATAAATATTGACACCAACAAAATTTCCTCACAACCCAAAAAGACATGGACATTAAACAGCATGACGCTGAACAACTACTGCATCAACACAGAAACCAATACAAAAATTAAAATATTTCTGGAAACAAATGAAAATGAAGAAACATCTTACCAAAATTTCTCAGGTGCCATGAAATCAGTACTAGGAGGGAGATTATATTTCTATGAACACACATCAAGAAAATAGAAAGATTACAAGTTAACAGCCTTACAAATCACCTAAAGGAGCTGGAAAGCAAGACCACCAAAAACCTAACTTCATCAGAAGAATCCCGTAAAAGTCCGAATACAGAACAAAGAAGACAAAATATCATTTTAAAAAATTGACAAAACAAAAAGGTGGTTCTTTGAAAGAATAAACAAGGTTGATTTACCCCTAGCCAGACTGACCCCCCCAAAAAGAGAGGAAAAGTCCGAATAAACCCAATCAGAAATGCAAGAGATCAAGTCACAACTGACCGAGAAGACATAAAAATATTATCAGAGATTATTATGCACAACTGTATGGAAACAAACTTGATAACTTACATGAAGTGGAGAATTTTCTGACGTCACACAATATCATAAGGTTGAAACAAGAAGACATTGAGACACTAAATAGACCAATAATAACCCTGGAAAATGACTCAGTCATAAGAAAACTACCCACAAAAACAAAAACCAAAACAAAAACCTCTGGACCAGATGATATTACAGTGGAATTCTACAGACCATACAAGGAGGAGGTGATTCTAATCTATTAAAAGTATTCCAGGCAATTGAGAAAGACAAAATTCTCCTCAAATTACAGAGTTATCATCACACTGATACCCAAACTGGGTAAAGATCCAACAAAGAAAGAAACCTACAGGCCAATATCCCTATTAAGCAAGTTACAAAAATTCTCAAAAAGATTCTAGCAAATCAAACCCAACAACACATATCAAAAATCATCCACCGTAACCAAGTAGAATTCATCCCCAGGATACAAGGCTGATTCTACATTTTTAAGGCCATAAATGCAATTAATATATCAACAGATGTAAAAACTAAAACCACATGATTATATCATTAGTTCCAGAAAAAGCTTTTGATAAAATCCAGCATCATTTCCTTGATAAAAACTTTCAAACACCTAGGCCTAGAAGAAACATCTCAAAAGAATAAGTGCCAGCTACAATAAGCCCACAGACAGCATATTGCTAAATGGACAGAAACTGGAAGCAGTTCCCCTGAAAACTGGAAGAAGACAATGATTCCCATTCCCAACCCTCCTGTGAAACATTGTGTCCTAGCTAGAACAATTATACAAGAAGGAAATCAGGGGTGTCCAAACAAGAAAAGAGGAAGTTAAGTTATCCCTTTTTGCTGATGATATGATTCTATTTCCCTTGAAAATCCAAGAGAATCTGTCAAAAGCCTTCTTGCATTGACAAAGGCCTTTGACAAAGTCTCGGGTTACAAAATAAATGTCCAAAAGACAGTCACATCCTTATACACCATCAACAAACAGGCAGCGGACTGAATAAAAAGCCCAATCCCACTCACAATAGCCATACACACACACAAAATAAAAAACCTCAGCATCTTCCTAGCCAGAGAAGTGAAAGATCTTTACAACAAAAACTACAAAACACTGCTCAAAGAAATCCAAGAAGACACAAACAAGTGGAAAACTATTCCATGCTCATGGATAGGAAGAATGAACATTTTTAAGATATCCATTCTACCCAATGCAATCCACTGATTCAACACAATACCCATTAAATTACCAGCAGCATTCTGCTCAAATCAGGAAATGATGATACAGAAATTCATATGAAAACATAAATGACCACAAATACCCAAAACAATTCTCAGAAAAGCAACAACAACAACAAAAAAATGCGGGAGGTATCACACTTCCAGACTTTATACTTTACTATAAGGTTACAATAAAAACAGCATGGCATGGTTATAAGAACAGGCATATAGACCAATGGAACAGGATAGAGATTCCGGAAGCAAAATCTCAATTTCTCAACCAATTCATCTTTGACAAAACCTCCACCAAAACCACTGGGGAGAGGTGAACCTATTCAGTAAATGATGCTGGGATAACTGGCTCCACATGCAGAAAATTGAAACAGAACCCCCACCTATCACCATACACAGAAATTAACTCAAAATGGATCAAAGACCTAAATGTATAACCTCAAACTCTAAGAATCTTAGAAAATTCAGGAGACACTTACAAAAATAGGAGTAGGCAAACAATTCCTGATCATACCCTAGATGTCCATGCCATAAGAGATAAGATAGGCAAATGGGACGTTATTAAACAGAAAATTTTCTGTAAAGCAAAAGAAACCATCAAGAGAGTGAGGAAATGGCCCACAGAATTGGAAACAATTATTTGTCAACTGTCTATCTGACAAAGGCCTAACCTCCAGGTTCTATAAGGAACTCAAATGTGCCAAAAGGAAAAAAAAACAAACAAAAAAACAGAAGCATTAAAAAGTGGGCAAAAGACATGAATAGACACTTCTCAAAAGAATATATATGGACAGCCAAAAAAGTGCTCAGCCTCTCTAATCATCGAGAAATGCAAATCAAAACCACATTGAGATGCCACATAACCCTAGTAAGAATGGCCACCATTAATAAACAACAGTAGATGCTGGCGAGGATGCGGAAAAAGGGAACTCTTCTCCACTTCAGGTGGGAATGCAAACTAGTTCAAACAGTGTGGTGATTTCTAAAAGGACTAAGATTGACCTTCTATATGACTCAGCAATCCCTCTGCTGGGAATATACCCAGAGGAGCTCAAATCATTCTACAAAAAAGATACTTGCACCTGCATGTTTATTGCAGCACTATTCACAGTAACAAAAACATGGAACCAACCATGATGCCTATTTAAACTGGATTGGATTAAAAAAAAATTGTGGTACATATACATGATGGAATATTGTGCAGTCATAAAGGACAAACATATGGACTCTGCAGCCACTTGGATGGATTTAAAGTCTACAATACTCACTGACCTGTCTCAGAAACAAAGAACAGAGTACCAAATACTCTCACTCATAAGCAGACCCCGAACATTTACCATAATACTATAAAAAAGGGATTAGCAGTAGCAGAATACTGCCATGGTGGAGGGATAGGGAGACACAACATCAATAAGGGCACCTGATCTCAAACCAGGCAGAATGGGGACCAAATGGATGCCTAAACTTTTCCTGTACAATGTCCACTTGTATACCTAATCCTGAATTGTACCCCACATATTTAAAATAAAACATAAAAAAATTATAGAGTCATGGGGTATATATGAGAATGTGTTACTTAAGTTTATTTCATGAAGGTGAGGTATGGGTTTCTGAGGAGTTTTTCTGATGGGCATGGTACCCAGTGGGTGGTTTTGCATTCTTTATCCACCTTTTCTACCTCCTGCTTTTAGTATTGCTGAGTTTTCTGTTCTGTTTCATTGGTCTATGTGTCAATTTTAAAAGAACTGAGTGTTGCATACTCTCACTCACAGGTGGACTTCGAGCAATTACCATAATACTATAAGAAAAGGATTAGCAGTAGCAGGGAACTTCTGGGAGGGGGACAGGG
The DNA here is from genome assembly GCA_963574415.1 of Tarsius wallacei. Classification (NCBI taxonomy): domain Eukaryota; kingdom Metazoa; phylum Chordata; class Mammalia; order Primates; family Tarsiidae; genus Tarsius; species Tarsius wallacei. Next base: position 5,048 of record CAUYQG010088736.1, on the reverse strand, counting down.
AAGCAGAATTGGCTACAGTATGAGTCTGCCTGGGGAAGGGGGAACACACCTCATCAACAAGGGTACCTGGATAATGAACATCTGTATACCCAACCCTGAATTGTACTTCACAGCTTTAAAATAAAATTTAAAAAAATTAAAAGTTTAGAAATAAAAAAAATAAAAGTAATAGCATTTTATTTTGATAACTATGGTCTTGTAATTGTAATATATTTTGAAATCAGGTAATGTGTTACTTCCATATTGGTTCATTTTGCTCATTTTGCTTTGTTTGTTAATTTTACTTTGACTATTTAGCTCTTTTTAAATTTTATTTTAATTTTGCATTTTTTTCTAAATCTGTTATGATGTTGGCATTTTGATAGAGATTGCATTGAATCTGTAGATTCATTTGTGCAATATTGTTATTTTGATAATATTAATTCATCTAATCCTTGGGCGTGGAATGTTTTCCCATTTGTGTCATCTATAGTTTTTTTCATCAGTGTTTTGTAGTTTTCATTGTAGAGATCTTTCACTTCCTGGTGAAATTTATTTCTTGGTATTTTATTTTATGCTGTTGTTGTAAATGAGATGGCTTTTTAAATTTTTTTCTCATCTATATTATTATTGGCATATAAAATGGTACTAATTTTTGCACATTAATTTTGGAGCATGCAACTATACAAACTTTTTGCTAAATTAAAAATGTTGCTGTGGGTCTTTTGGTTTTCTTAAATATAAAATTAATTGGCAAAGAGGAACGGTTTGACTGCATAATTTCCAATTTGGATGACTTTTACTTCATTGTCTTGCCTGATTGTTTTGTTTGAGACTTCCAGTACTACCATTAATAGGATTAATGAAAGTGGACATTCATTTTTCCACCTAGGAAAAGGCTTTAAACTTTCCCCCATTCAATATTATGTTTGGTGTGAGTTTGTTGTATATTGCCTTTATTATTTTTAAGTCTGTTCCTTTTATGCCTAGTTTGTTGAGTGTTTTTTTTTTTTTTTAATCACGAATGGGTGTTGAATTTTTTATCAAATGCTTTTTTGTGTCTATTGAGGAAATTATTTTTCCTCTTTAGTCTGTTGATGTAATTTTTTTATTTGTATATGTTGAACTATAGATGCATTCCTGGTATAAATCTCACTTTATAGTAGTATATTTTATTTTGGATGTGCTGTGGAATTCAGTTTGCTAGTATTTTGTTGAGAATGTTTGTGTTTATAATCACTGGGAATATTAGCCTGTAGTTTTTGTCATTTCTGTTGTGTTCATCTTTAGTTTTGGTACCGGCATGATGATGGCCTCACAGAATACGTTAGAAAAAGTTTTCTCTCTTTGATTTTTTGGAATAATTTCAAGAGGACTGGTATTCATATTTCTTTGTTCATTTGGTAAAATCCAGCTGCAAATCCATCTGGTCTTGAGATTTTCTTTTTGGGGAGAATTTTTATTACTAATTTAATCTTGCTGCTTAGTATCAGTCTGTTCAGATTTTCTATTACTTCCTGACTCAGTCTTGGTACCTCGGATTTTTCCAGGAATTTATTTTTTTCTAGATTTTTCCAGTTTCTCAGCATATAGACGTTCATGATAGTTTCTGGAAATCTTTTATATTTCTATGATACCATTTACAATGTCTTTTTTTATATTTCTAATATTATTTATTTGGGTACTCACTCTTCTTTTCTTGGTTATTCTAGCTACTGTTTCTCAACTTTTTTTTTCCTTTTCAAGAACCAACTTTTTTGTTAGTCCTTTGTATTTTTTAATCTTTATTTAGTTTAGTTTTGCTCTGATTTTTATTATTTACTTTTTTCTGTTGATTTTAGATTTGTCTTATTTTTGCTTTTCTAATACTTGGAGTGACATTGATAAAATCGTTGCTTTGTAATCTCTCTACTTCTTTTGTGCAGGCATTTGTTACCATGCATTTGCTCTCTCAACACTACTTTGACTGCGTCTCACAAGTTTTGGTATTTTATGTTTTCATTTCCATTTTCTCAAGAATTTTTAAGTTTTTATCTTAATTTCTTCATTGACCTAATGGTCATTCAGAAGCATGTTGTTTAATTTCCATGTATTTGTATAGCTTCCAGTGTTTCCACAATTTTTTTTCTTTTTTTTTTGAGTTGGAGTCTCACTCCTTTGCTCAGGCTGGAGTGCAGTGGCATGCATACTCACAGCCACCCCAGGGTTGACCTTCTGGGCTCCAGAGATCCTTCCGCCTCAGCCTTTCGCGTAGCTGGAACTACAGATGTGCGCTACCACACCTGGCTATTTTTTATTTTATTGTAGAGATGAGGTCTTGCCAGGTTGCCCGGGCTAGTCTCGAACCCATGGGCTCAGGTAATCCACTTGCCTTGGCCCCCCAAAGTCCTGGGATTACAGGCTGAGCCACCGAGCCCAGCCTACAGATGTTCTTAATGGCATCTAGAATGTTGACTCTTTTGCAGAAGGTTTACAATTTACTTTGCCTACATTTGTCAGTGCAATCATTATCTATGGCAGTTATAACCTTACATAAAATAAATATATTTTAAATCATATTTCTTAAATAAAAAGACATGAGCTGAAGAAAGCAAGTTTTGTTAGCAGACATTTCAAAAAATATCATTTTATACATCTCCATTGGCACTATTCAATAAACAAGTGCATTGCAAATAATATTCTGAAATAAATATTTTTTTTCCTAAGCATCACGTCTCAACAGTAAGTTTAAAATATTCAGTAAACCATGGTGTAAAGACACGTGCTATGATCCAGGCTTTCTTGCTCAATTTATGGGGCACAGATAGAGTAGATTTGGCATAATTTTTAAGGGTCTTAGGATTTTCAAAATGTTAAATGAGCATTGCATAAATCACAGTTGCAATAGCTTCTAACGAGAAAATCAGTCAGTCCTTTGAAGCTATACATTGACTTATCTCTAGCAATGAATGTCTTAGATGACATCTTTCAATACATGTCTATTTTGTTTACACTGATAATCTATTGCTTAGTGTAACCAATTTTGCCAACTTACTTTGCCAGATTTTCTGAATAACTTACTACAGCTTCTACATTAGCATTTGCTCCTTACACTTTGCAGAGGTTCTTTTGTTGTTGTTGTTATAAACACAACTTTTCTTAAACCTTATGAGCGAGGTTCTTCTAGCTTTAATCTTTGCTTCTGAAACTGTCACACCTCTTTCAGTCTACATAGAATGCAATAGAGTTGGGGCCTTGTGCTGGATTACGTTTTGACTACTAAAACTTTCTCCATATCAGTAATAAGGCTGTGTTACTTTCTTGTGTTCACTGGAGTAGCACTTTTAATTTTTTCAGCTATATTTTTTTACTTTGTATTAACTATTTGTATAACTGTTTGGTGCAAGAAGCCTCATTTTTTTAGACTATCTTGGCTTTTCACATGGATTTCTCACTAAGATTAATCATTTCTAGCTTTTGATTTAAAGTGAGAGGTATCTGACTTTTTTACTTGAACACTAAGAGGCCTTAGGGTCATTAATTGAGCAAATTTCAATATTGTTGTGTCTCATGGAATAGGGAGGCTGAAGACAAGGAGAAAGATGATAAAATAGCTGGTTGGTAAAGCTGTCAGAACACATGCCACATTTATTGGTTAAGTTTGTGATCTTACACGCATGTGACTTGTAATAACTCAAAAGAATTACAGTAGTAACATCGAAGATCACTGATTGTAAATCACCAAAGTAGATAATAAAACGGTTTGAACTATTGTAAGCATTTCCAAAATGTTACAGAGACCAAAAGTCAACAGATGCTTTGGAAAACTGAACATTAATCACAAAAGCACAAGGAAGGATCCACAGTCGCAGAACACTGCCAGGGGAGGGAGGAAAGGTAGAGCACAACTCATAACCACACAAAGTTTTAATCCTAAACCAGGGGAAGTGAGGATCAGTCAGATGCCCAAACATCAACTGCACATGCGTTACTTATGTACCTAGTCCTGACTTGGCCCCCACAACTTTATAATAAAATAAATAAAATAAACAAATAAAATATAGTCACCAGCAGGGGAAAAATAGTAAAAAAAAAATGATGCCAATAAACTTGCTTGATGCATAACTGCCACAAACCTTTAATTTGAAAAACAAAAAGTATCTGCATAGTCCAATAAAACAAAGCACAATAAAACTACACATGCCTGTCTTTAAATTATCCATTTTAAGTCATATTTTAGTTTCTGATTTCTAATTTTCAAAAATATTCGCCGGGCTCCGTGACTCAGCCTGTAATCCCAGCGCTTTGGGAGATCCAGGCGAGTGGATTACCTTAGCCCGCAGGTTCGAGACCCGCCCGGGCAACTTGAGGAGACCTCGTCTCTACAAGAAATCAAAAATAAGCCGGGCGTGGTAGCGCGCGCCTGTAGTTCCAGCTACTTGGAAGGCTGAGGGGGAAGGATCACTGGAGCCCAGCAGGTCGAAACTGTGGTGGCCGGGAGCATGCTACTGCACTCCAGTTTGGGTGACGGAGTGAGACTCCAACTCAAAAAAAAAAAAAAAAAAAATTCATGTATCTCTCAACACTTACACATTATCTATACTGGTGTTTTTATTAATCTAAAGTCACCATTAAGTATAATCATTTTCATGGTTTTAGTCTACCATCTATTTGAAACTCCTTTTAATTTTTTACTTGAGAGCACTTTTTAACTTAATTTGAATGCCATTTAGCTTATTTCCTTATGTTGTTGTTTTCTTTATAAATGTATGATTTGTTTTGAATTGTAGTCATCATTGCAGACTGTAAAATGTAATAGTTGTGTTTGTGTATTATTTTTTGTAAAAAGTTTTAAGAACATTATTAAACGCACATGTACTTTTATGTTTACTTTTTTATCAGTCCTCTGAAATTACTATTTTATGCTCTACCACAAAAATAATTATTTTTCAGCCGGGCTCGGTGGCTCAGCCTGTAATCCCGCGCCTTTGGGAGGCTGAGGTGAGTGGATTGCCTGAGCCCGTGGGTTCGAGACCCGCCTGGGCAAGCGAGACCTCATCTCTACAATAAATCAAAAAATTAGCCGGGCG